>VXAA01007015.1:966462-1103550 GCA_013399115.1 Anseranas semipalmata
GCGGCGTCGAAAGGGAGCGCGCTGGGTGCGCAGGGCCCGGGCCGGCCGCTGCTCCCTACAGGACGGGGCTGGCAGCGACCGCGCGGCCCTGCAGCACGGGGCAGGCCTGCAGCTTTGCGTCCGGGGGTGGCCGTGCCCCGTGCTGCGGGCAGCCGGCTGAGCCAGGACAGGCGCCGGTGCTCCCCTGGGAGCCTGATGGCCAACACACGTCCTTCCGTCTGAGGGGCCTCCGGGGAGCGGAAGAGGATAAAGCCGACGGCGGCCAGAGGCCTGCACACCAGGTAAGCCTGCTCCTGTCTTGCGTCCTCCTCAGACCCTGCGCCCGTCGTGGTATCTCCGAGGTACAGGAGAAACGGTGGAAATGCATTTTACATGCAGCAGTGGAAATAATTTTGGGAAAGAGTCCTTTGAATGCACAGACCTGAGAAAAACACAGTGTAACGTTTGTTGACTTATCCCCAAGTATTTGCCGTTGCTTCTCATGTCGGTAAACACCACAGGGAATGAGGTTTGAAGGCTCAGGCTCTCTGCCCCGTGTTATCTCACTGGGCTCTCAGGTGCAGACAAAGCCTGTAATAACAACATTAGCAACCTTGAAAATATGCAGGTTTTGGTAGTTCAAGCTCATGCCCAGGTATCTTCATGGGCTGTTTTTTTTTTTTTAGAAAACTGTAGAACTAATACACTGCTGAATACCTATAGAATTGGACAAGAGAATTGGAACTAAAAATTATCTATGCTTATTCAACAAACCAAGCTAGGCAAATCAACCAATACATATCGCTATTTACAAGAAAACTGTACTAAACACGTTTGTAGTTTGAATTATTTGAACAATGAGAGAGTTAAGAGTTTGGAAATCGTGATAATGGATGAAAACTTGAAGCATTTCTATTCACGAAACTTAATTTTTTAGTACTTTTATTTACATTAGTGTAATTGGAACATAATTTGTTTCCATTTATTGTTTAAAATCTGTTCTATCATGGAAATACTAGAACAGCCAGTTGAAAGCCAGGGCAATGTAAACAGCCAGGAAGCTGCTCTCTGCACATGCTCCTCACCTGCATTGCTGCCTTTTTTGAATTTAGACAACATTGTTTCATCTTTTCACAGCCCATTGCATTTTCTCAATCTTTTGCACTAGCATAGGGTGTTGCAAACTCAAAGGCAGTATTTTTAGGATCATGTAAATGGAAAACATAACTAAAAGCATACATCAGAATCCCCTATGCATCTTCAGATTTTGATGCCCGGGCACTCTTTGTCTTTTACATTCCTTCATACCTCAAATCCAATCCATATCCCCACATTACTTCACAGTGTGCCTTGAAATACCCAGCAAGACTTACATAGAAGGTGGGTGTTTGTAGCATTTACTAGTTAACGGGAAATAATTTACTTCTAAATGGTTTCTGGTGATACGTGTTAGGCTGCTGCTATGCGCTGTCTGTTGTGGGTTCATGTTGCCATATAATCCATGTACTTTACAACCTATATAAGATTAATCATAAAAGCAAGCTATAACTTCATCACAATCAAGGTAAAAAAATCTACTTTTATGGTTGCCTATTTTTTTTATTACCTACAGATTTTATAGTAACTGTTAGATCCAAGGTATAAAACTTAATTTACGTGTGTTCAAAAAGTTCAAATGCTGTCTGGAAAAACTTTGCAGTCAGGAGAAAAGAGTAAATGCAAGGAGGAATATTATGAAGTAGGCATCAGTGTATTGGCAACATTACTCAACGTGGAAGATGAGTTGAGAGTGTATTTCTCAGGACTGACTTTTTCACACTGTGGGCGCTAGAAAAAACAGTTTTGGTTTTGCATTTCAGTTCGTTTACTTAATCCATTATGCAAATCTTACCACTAGAGCAGACTCTTTTCAGCAAAGAACTCTACCTTGTCTGAAAGTCCTTCTGATATATTTGAACTACTGCTTTGCAAGCAGGATCTACTAACTAGTAGATTTCTTAGGAAAGAAGCTGAAACCAGAGATGCTGTGAAAAAGAGTAGTAGAGGAAGGCCTCCTACGCTTGTTGTTTTGTTATTACATATGACGGTTTTTAAATAGTTGTTTGTTTTATGTTGTTCACAATGTAAGCAGTATCAATCCTCTTGGTTTTGTTTGAGAGGAGATGGATAAGAAGTGTGTGTGGGGGGTCTCAACCAATAACTGAAGGAATGGAACTAACAACTGCTGTATCACAGAGCTTTTTCTGGTGTGTTACCATTGGAGTTAGACAAAATGCACAGCAATATAGCTTTGTGTTCTTTCCTACAATATAGGAGAAGGGTCTGAAAAAAGCTTGCTTTCTTTAAAGAGTATCCCTACCTCCAATGACAGTTTTTTTTGATAGGTTAAATTTTCGATACTGTCATCCCAGGAAAATTGTAAGATTACTGAAGTTATCAAAATCATCACTGCATAAAAAACAAGACTGGAAATTGAGCAGTGAGCAGATGCTGGGGTTTATCTTCAGCGTGTTTGGAACTATTTGCCTTTTTCTTTATTTTATAAAAAGCACTGACTTTTAGTGCGTAAGTACAGGTGCAATGATAAACATGCAGCAAGGCTTTCTACAAAACTAGAGGAGACTAGAGCTGCCAGTCCTGATATTCCTGATTACAGCTTTTTAGGCCTTCATTATACAAAAAAGCAAAGCAGACAATTAGCTTTTAAAAATCATGCCTAGGTCTGTTGTACACTTGCAGTAAATGGCCCTTGGCTGTTGTTTAGATGTTGGTCACACCTGTTTTAATGTCAACATATCATAAATGATATTTTCTGCACAAACCTTTCAAGAAAAACAAAAGTGAGATCAGAATTTTTCCAAGCAGATGACAGATTCTGGAAAATTTCAAGTGGTCGTCATTAAACGAAGGAGTGTGGTGTAGAAAAGGAGCAATGTTCCCAGTAATATCTTTGAAGGTGAATACAGAAGATCTCTTTAATAATCCCTCCAGGATCCATCCTTTCTTTGCTAACCAAGTATTTTTGTATTCAGTTGATTCCACCTCCACATGATGAGTTGGATGTTCCTATCCCTCCGTGGTTATCACTAAGAGATTTGATTCTGGGCAAGCTGACAGAAATACACCATGGCAGCAGCATCTTCAAATTATGAATGGTACAGGATTTCTGTGTAAACATCAATTTTTCCAGATTGCTACTGCCTGAAAGCTTTAGAAACTATGCTCACAACTTGTGTCTACGCTAATAAATCTTGTGAATGTTTACCAGCAAAAATGTAGGTAGCACCATTGCTGGTTTTAACAGCTCTAGTTTTAACAGGGCAGGCCAGAACCAAGGCTTGACAACCTGCATAATGCTCAGGTGTTGGCAACTGTCCACCTTAATACTGACACCTTACATCCTTAGGCCATCAGAGTATACACCAGTACTGCTGCAAAAATCTTTCTGAGCGTTGGAGATACTATGCTACTGTTGGAAAATAGGTGCTAAGTAGCCTGCATTAAGACTGTCAAACTGGCAATCCAGCTCCATCTGGATCCTGAATGATTTTCCATCATCATATAACAGTATAAGGTTCATTTGCCATCTGGCTCCTGAATCAGCTGCTGTCATAGAAGCAGCACCCAGCTGGTCCAGGGTCAAGATTAATTTGTTATTTGGGGTATCTCCATTTTTAGGTGCCCAGCTTGAGTAATTTTCCTTGCTGACAGCTTGTCAAAAGGGGTCACAAGCACTTCTTGTTACTGGAATACTGGGAAACTTTAGCAAACCCTCTAATGGTACTCGCTGGGATCAGTATTGCAGTGGCAATCGGGAAAGAGCTGGAATAGGTACTGTAACAGTAGCCTGGCCTAGGGTGTCTGCGTAAAGTTAGTTCACATGCTTATTTACATCTCGGGCACCTCTGTGTTTTTCTTACTGGTTTTGGATGGTGGAATTAGGAGCAATACTAAACTGAAAAAAAGGACCACCTTAAAATGCATTACATTTGGATCCCAAATGTTCAAGTACTGAAAACTACTCATTGCTTTTGAAATTTTTTACCTGTTTGCTTTAATATTCTGGCCATCATCTAATCCTTTCACAGTATCAGTCATTTATCCTCTCCCCGAGCTTTCCTCTGTACATATATGGTTCAAAGATATAATGAAGGTGACTCATTCAATGAGAGCCTCCTTGCCCAAAGGAAACTGTGAGGTAGAGCAGTACTTTGCCGTAAGCACTCCAGAAACAAGCACAAGTGCTAAAAGAACCATTGGTTGTGGAGCTCTCCAGCTACTGGAACACTTCATTTCTCATTTTTCATTCTTATTTCTTTTAAAGCCATTTATAATAGAGCTACAGCCTGAAGTGGAAGAACTCACCTTTGCTGGAAAGCTTCATTGCGAGGCAGCAAATTGTACTGTATCAGAATATCAACCTTATCTAAGATTCATGGAATGAATTATACATATTGCATTGCCTTAAAAGTGAAACCTGGTGAAGTATTACTGTAATTTAAAAATCTAAGTGGATTTGTACAGTGAGATTTAAAATTTAAACCTGTTTAAATATTGAGCTGATTGGGAAAAATATTTTTGAGAAATGGAATTCAATAGGAAAAGAATCTCCATTCAGAGAAAAGACAGCCCCAAACTAATTTTATCGTAAGAACGAACCGTAAAGAAAGGTGTTTGCTGGGCTACTTCCATCTAGGAAAGCACATCAAATCACAGTCACCTGAATGTGTTAATACCCCTTAGCGGGAATTTATGCTGAATTAGGAATTCAAGGAAATGCAAGGTAATTTACTCTGCAGGATGATAACAGAGACATTCTGTGCAATATGGATTGTGCTAACTTTATTTTGATTTATTTTGATCTAATAAAAGCAAACAATTGCTATTGGTAGCTGATGCATGCCTTTTTGTATGTATTTTTAAAAGCACAAACCATAGTGCTGACCAGCTCTCAGCCTCCTGGTTAGTGATGCCTGTCGTCAGGTGTAGTGGTGTTTTAGCCCACATCCTCCCGCAGTCAGTACCTCTTGTCAAAGCAAAAGGGACACCTCCATGAGAGGAAAGTGTCAGATTCTATCCTTGATCTACTAATCAGGTGATTGTAACGAGGAACAAACTGGCAAGATGATCTTTTGTCTTATTAACACAGCACTGCCAGAGTCTCATTTTACCTCTTCTTCCATGAGTGTTGCAGGATTTTATCGGTGCCATTTCCCTGCCTGAAAATAATGACTGTCTTGCTCTTCACATACCAACATTATTTGTCTCTGATAAGGATGGTGGATAAGGATAGTTTTAGCTAGCAGAACAGGGAGATTTGCCCAAACACTGTCTCAAAAATGCACTTGTATTAGTGAGATCATTCTGAAACTGATCTGAGATCAGGCATGGGTTTTAATCTCAGCATTACTTGGTATGCTTCATACACCATGTGTCCTCTAAACAGATATGCAATAAAGCAGGCTGGTGAAGTTAACCAGACAGATGGCTGAAATCCTACATGTGAGATGGATTGGTAAATGGATAGGTAAGGACACGGATGGGTGTTTCAAAAGGCAGAGGAAAGGGTAGTTGATTACAAGGCTAGATAGAAAATGGAAGGTATTATAAAAAGAAATATGGGATAATATAAACAGAACCCCTAATCCAGTTGACTGTAAATCCCTTTTTCTTAATTGGTTTAGAAACTGTGGGCTGTAATGTGAGACAGAGGGCTCTCAGCTGCTTTTCTTCTTTGCTGCCTGGAATCACATTAAGAGGAAAACAATAGCAGAGCTGACAGCTCCTTGTCTGTAGGGGCACTTGGAGCTAATCTGCTATTGAGACTAATACAATTATGTGGGATTATAGGATTGCCACTGATACACAGATTAGGGAACTCCCAGGAGGAGTTGCATCTTGGGGTATTACACAGGGGGAAAATATACAAGGGTCCCAATTATTCAGAAGTCAAAAGGGAAAGCTGCAAAGACACACTTGGATTTGTTGTTTCCCCAACTCTTAAAAAATAACACTTGCACACATACGGAAACATTTCCACCCAGCAGAAGGAGAGTAATGCAAGGGACTTTAATATATATTGTTTACTCCATACACAATGCTCCAGTGTTGGCCTGAGCAATCTGAGGTCAGAGAGAAAAATGCTCATTTCATATTGCTTTCCTGCAAGGGTACCACTTCAATGCAGTAATTTGAAATGGAGGCAAAACCTAGACCTACACTTCATATAGCAGCTGGCTGTCCTTGCTTTCTTCCTGTGCACGCACAACATATAAAGACAGTGGCCCAAAACAGAATGATGTAAAAATCTCTTGGGTGGGTTTTGAATACCTGTAAATACTGCAGTTGTGAGCCTTGTCCTTACCTCCTTTTACAGATTTACTCTGTGCTCCCAGAAGAATGAGCACAGAGCTGTGTGAACAGAGCCCACTATGAATGTATGTGCTGTGGACATTGAGCTGACACTTCTGCTACCACAGCTTCTGGCCACCTCAAGCCTTTAGTAAATTATACTCTTAACAGCACCATAAGGTGTGTAAACGCTAATATCCTCATTTTAAAGCTTATTAACCAACTCGGCCCATAATGTCACATAAAAAGTCTGTGTTAGTGTAGCTAATCAGCTGTAGCTATCCCAAGTCTCAAGTTACTGGGCCAGCTTTCACATACAACCCTTTAAGTTTGTATATTTCATACATGTTCTTTTTCCCTGGCCAGTTAGCAGCGAAATGTAAGCATGCTGTTCCTGTTACTCCTATTTCCCAAACCCAGGTCAAACAGCTGCAGTGCTGCTTAACAGCGTTTGCTCATATGACAACAGCAAGTAGAGATCTTCAGCAAAGCTTCCCATCTCCTATTCTAAGTTTATTCCAGCCATCTAATAAGAGATATTCTCAGTTTCTGAGATCTGCAGTGAGAAGAAAAACAGAACTGTGGAAATGAACTGTGATTATCTCATAGCAATGATTCATGACAAAGCTAGGAATAAAATTTGATTGACAGGAAAGCCCAGTACTCATTGGACCACACTGTCGTAATTCAGGTCTGGCAGTTAATTGTGGTGAAGGAGAGGACTGTTTTCTCATTCTAAACTTTAAAGGATTTTTCCATGCATCCAGAACCAAACTGTAAGGGAATTGATTCTTTTTTTTTTTCCGTTTAGGTGAGCGTGTTTTATATAATACTAGACAATAATTCCCTGAAAAACACATTCTTTAAACCCTGACCTGGACAACCTTTGACTTTCAAAGAGCATGAGCAAGAGTTACACGTGGGCCAAAGCATCCTTAGGAACTCGTCCTTCATTTTCTTTTAGACAGAGTGTAAAACAAAGAGCCTTAAGGTCTTGAACCTACATCTGGCTCTACCCAAGTGCCAAAATAGGTTTAAGATTAAAGAAGTCAGGTGGTTGTTTGGCCTCCAGCTTCATCCATCTCTTGCATCTCATGCAATCTGGTCTTCCTCAGGGCTGCCTGAGGGTCAGTCTCAAGAAGTGGCCTCCCATTGTCTGGTGTCATCGTTTAACACACAAAAGCCATTTCCTCCATCTGAACCAAACAGCACGTACTGAGCATTGTGTTATGAATGGCTCTGGATCCTCTACAACCTTGAAGCATTGCATGGGGGACAGACCTGAATTACTTTGCTAGAGGGAGCATGCTGCTTACCAGTTTTAGGAGTCATCTGAGAAACATCTAGCCACTGCAAAGAGGGGGAAGAGTAGTCAGGAGATGGTTCTGAGAAGCAGTTCAGAGATGGAGGAGGAAATGAGACAAATTCCTTGAAGTGAATTTAATTCTAATCATGCTCCCTGCGTGAATAAATCAAAGGCTCTGTACATCCCATAGATCTTCTCCCATGTTCACAGGAGGTTGGCAAGAAGATGAAAAGTTGGCCTTTCTGTAGTGATTCTATTATTTGTTAGTTGATTACCCCACTCTTGACTTGACTCAGAAGGAAAACAGCTTCCCCCTGCCGGGCTGCTGTGGTTGGGCCCAATTACTGCTCCATCCTCCATTTTCTTTCTTTCTTTCTTTTTTTTTTGTCCTTTAAGAGGGCTTTTCCCTCTGATCTGCATATATCTCTGTGTAACAACTTATAGCCACTCAAATTAACCACTTCCAGCTGAGGCTAATACCGCATTGTGGAATTGGGGAATTAACACCTTAAAATACTGAATGCAGAGGGAATTTCGGCTCAAACACAGGTCAGGCTGCCTGCACATTCAGAAAAAGATTTCGTGTCCATAATCTTCTCTTTTCTTTTTTTGATAGCTACACTAATTGATTCTGTACAAAATATTACCTCTCCCTATAGATCCAAGCTTGCAAATACAGTATATTCATAAAATTTCTTTCCCTCTTTTTAGCAACCAGACAGTGATAATTTATTCTTATTTATAGGAAAGCTTGGCTTCTGAAAGGACTCTTTCAAGGTGATAGCCCATCCAAGCTCAAGCTCATTCAGCAGACTACAAGTCTGTACCCCAAAATAAGATGAAATAGAGATTAGTTTCAGTCAGCCTTTTTTTTTCTTTTTTTTGTTGAGTACTGAATTTGAAAAAGGGGGCTGAGTGGGTGAAAACAGAGAACGTGAGGCTGCCACCCCCCAGATATGTAATCTAACTTAAAGGGAAGAGCTTTGTGGTGAAACTGTCTGACCTGTGCATGCAAGTTCGTGTGTGTGTGTGAGCGATTCCCATCTGGCTGGGTGCTGGGGACAGAGAGAGCCGCAGGTGCAGCAGGGAATGTAAAAGGCAGTTAATGTACAGCGGGGAACAGGAGTGCTACATAAAGCACTTTAAAGTGGGACAAGTGACAAACTGTCTTGTTTTTATGGGTGAAAAGCATCTTGTTAGGGTCTGAAGTGGATGAGAAGACAATAGAGCTTACTGAGGAATTTTTTTGAGTGTGGAAGAAAGAGAGAACTGGGGGAAAGTGAGCAGAAAGTCTGAAGTCAGAGAAAACAGGTTGGCATGCAGAGAGCTGCTGGTGCAGCTTCTCAGAGGAGGATGGCCTAGAAATGAGGCCATCAGTTGTAGATGTATGTGAATCCTGGATGGGTGCCTCAGACCTGTTTGCTCATAACCCACAGTCTGTACCGGTGTGGTGCTTAAATGATTACAAGCAAAGATGGGAGAGCTTTGCCTGTGAAGCCCTACAGGGTGATAGCCCTAGTGCCCCTCCTGCAGGGCCTGCGCAAGGAGCCGTGCTGTAACCCTGCTGGCGTCAACAAAATGGAGCCCACAGCAAACCTTGTGCGAGGGTCGGTGGCTCTGGTTTCACCCCTTCCCACGGGACCTGAAGTAGCTATGAATGCTGCAGGCAGCGGTGACCTGGAAAACACAATGAGATGAGTTTGTCCTCAGTTAGCAATGCTTTCAGTTGTTTTCAGTTGGTACGCAGGGAGCTTGCACACACCAGTAAGCATCCTTTACAGCACACACATGCAATGAGTGATTCCATGTATCCACAGGTTGGCCTGAGCACACCTGTGGGACCTACCACAAAGCTGAACACACCTGCATGTACAGGACTATGTGTGGGATTCAGAAAATAAATGAGCTTGAAGTAGTACTGGGCAGATTAGATTACTGTACACCTAAGCTAGAGATTGCAGGTGCTATAAAGTATGCTATGGAGGGAAGTTGCCTCAATGGTGTTTCGTTCTGAGTGCTTTGCATTGCAATTGTACAGCTTCTAATTGCAGTGCCAATGAAACAGAATTACTTGTACAAGGAAGGAATCAGCAGCTACATTTGTTCACAGGTACAAACAGGTTTCTTAGATGTTTAAGTACATTAGCCAGTTGCTAGCACAAATATTTGTTGTGGTTTTGGTTTACATATTTCTGTGGAGATCAAAAAAGTGAAAATGATGAATTATTGTTCAGTCATTACTGAAGAAATATATCTACAGTCAAAGAGTGGGCAAAAATACTGCTTAGCTGCCAGGTTTATATACACAGCTTTAATCTTGGTTATATATGAGAGGAGCTGAATGTTTATGGTTATCTAACCAAGGGACTATAAACTTGGGGCATAAATGAAAAAACATAGAACAAGAATGTAGTTCAAATGAGTACAGAGGGTCAATCAGAATTAGGAAAAGAGAAAGAAGAGAGAAACTGATTTAATTTAAGCAGCATTAGGAGCTAGATATTCAAAATGTTATTTCCCTGGTGCTTGATGAAAAACTGCCTTTTAGACATGCAGGGCTGTTTCTCATAATCACGAAAGATGTTAGCATGTGCATGGAATGATAATGAAAATTCACTAGGACCAAGAAGCAAATGATGATTTTGGGGTGCTTCTACTGTGGGGTGCTCAGTTTGACTCACAAAGGGCTCAGAAGTCTCTCTTTGAGTAGCTCTTCAAGTGTCTCTTTGTCGAAAAGTTGCATGTTGAAAACCAGAGACCCTCAACATCATTAATTGTATTTTGATAACCTTGTCCTGTTACAAGAGAGGAGAACCCAGCCTTTTCTATACATAACTCTCAGAGAATGCTTTGGGATCTTAAACATTGAAGATGTATTAAGGAATGTTCCCAAAACATTTTACAAAATATATCTGTCAGGAAGCATCACCACAGATGGGTACGTTTTGAAATTCAGCAACCCCGTGGGGATGTCCAGCGCCACAACACAGCAGTTCAGGACAGGAAGTAAAGGCTATTGTAAGCAAATAAAACTGTGGGGATGAAGTTTGACTGGCAGAAAGTAATACTCGAAATTGCAGCCTGATTACATCCTGGCCCCACATCAACTTGTTTGTATTTCCAGATTGTTCCTTTAAAGATTCTGCTCCATAACACAGATGGACCAACTAATGGTCTCTAGGTGGCCTATTCTTTCCCTTCTGTCATCCCTTAACCTTCTGGTAAAGCCACGCTACACCTCCTCTCTTGATCCTATCAACTTCTCCTAGCTCAGAGTTAGGAATTGCCCCTAGCAGTCTCACTGTCGGACTCAAGATTTCAGCAAAGTGCGTGGAAGCAGCGTGGGCTGAGCACATCCAAAAATACAAACTGACTGCTATCTCATGTGCTCTTGGCTCAGGGATATTTAAGACCCTTTTGTGATGACACCATTGTTACCAGATGTAAGAAGAGATCTGAATTCCATCACAAAAGCAAAGATCCCATCCAAGATAGGAGCTGAAGATTTAATTGGGGAGCACTTCCCCAGATCCTGGCTTTGCCAGCCTCCATCTCAGTGATTGTGCAAGCCGTGGCCATGAATGATCGAGTAGGCCTCTGCCGCAGAACTTCTCTTCAAGCACTCAGAAGTGGAGACGTTGCAGTGTGTTGAGCCCACGATTACCCTGGCATGCACCACATCCTTCACATTGCCCAGGAGAGGAAAAGAAAGAGATGGAGAAGAAAATTTTCTTCCACCTACCCACCCAAGAGCTGAGGCAATGAACATGTGAGGGAATATGCAATCAATGTGTATCTGAAGATCATGTTTTGTTTTAGTGAGATACGGCAATAAATGTGTTAAAAACAAAGCATGTTCACATTTTACACTTGCATGCTTTTAAACAATATTAACAAGATTAATTCAGACCCTGTACAACATAGAATGAAAGAGTATTTAGAAACTTCTAAAGCTGCACACTGTGAACCTAACAGTCTGTAACTGCTTCGTTGAACTATAAAACTTTTCAAGCTAACATAATGGATTCATGGATAGCAAGGTCTGGAGGGATGGATCATTATGCTCATCAACTCTGACCTCCTGCGTATGACACAGTCCAGAGCATATCACCCAGTGATACCACCATCAAGCCCAATAATTTATAGCTGAACCATGCCATCTCTTTTAGAAGGAAGGACATCTAATCTTGATTTAAAGACTCTAGGCAATTAATTTACCACATCCCTTTACCATCTGTTCCAGTGGTTAATTATCTTCAGTTAAATGTGTATCCTATTTGCAGTCTGATCTTTTCGACTTTAGACTTTTATCTGCCTCTCTATGTGGACATGATGGCTCATAATACTTTGATATTTCCCATGCATTAGGAGTGAAATGTGATGCCTAGACTGGAAATTTCAGGTTTGGAGTTTTGTTTTGGTTTCTCTTGTTGAAACCTTAACACAAAGACTTTTAAGGCATTGGCACAACACACTGTAATATTTCATTTTGGAGCAATTTCAATGACTCAGTGTTAATGGCATATAGTATTCCAGATTTTGAGGAGTAAAAATATTATGTGCACTTCATCTGTTTGTTTAAAGTGGTTTTTCCTAATGAAGGCTGTACTGTGCTGAAGTGTGGAAGCAGGAGTTTGATGTAGTGGCAAGAATAAGGAGTGCTGAGAGTTTTAATTCTTCTGCCGTGGTCCCAGTTCTGCCACTGCAATTTGATTTGTGAAGCCCGCGAAATCACCTCACTCAATCGTAAATAGTTATGGGGGCTGTGTTACAAAGTGCACAGAGATTTTTGGAGCGGAGCTGCCTGAACCGTATTGAAAACCAGCACCTGCTTGATTCTGTGTATCTGTGAAAGCTTAATAACTTCAATTAAAGTGATTTCAAAATCACTTCAAAATTGAGTTTTATAGGCAGAAAGTCTGTCACACCATTCTGAAAAGTATTTTATCTACCAATATATAAATACAGAGTTACACCCCTCTTGTACCAGCTATGCGCAGATGTAAAATCCAGTTTTGGTGCTGGCACTGTTTTATTGCTTAACCTCAGTTGTTGTTACTGCCATGTCCTCTTTATAACCTTATTCTATATCCCATTTATTTGAATGGTCCCACTGTCTATTAAGGCCAGAACTCCATTCAGTTTGTGGTATTGCACTTTTTTTTGTTTTTCCTTCAAATGCTTTTCCTTCAACTTTCTTCCCTGCTCTAGCTGAATGGAATCTGTTTCTGGAGGATGACCATTTCAAACTACTCTTTTTCTCAGACATACTGTTACCTTTGTGAAGTGCAGCTTTAAGGCCTTAGTCTGTGTTTCTGACAATACGGAATTTAACCTCTTTCCTCTCTCCAAGGAATTAAATAAGGCTCTATCAGGTTACCAACTTCCTAGCAGATATGATCATCTGAATGCAGAGAGTTCCTCAAACACCTGGTATTTTCCTTGCCTAAATCTCTTTCTTCCCTGTGCCACCAAAGTCTTCAGATTTATCAACAGTCTTCATCTGTTTTTGGTAAGGAAACGCAGTGTTCCTCATGTACATCTCACGTGCTTCCCTTGAGACGCATAAAAGTAGTCTTACATGCTGAGTAGAAAGCTTGGAGTTAACTAAAACGTCTTCCGCCTTTATTCCTTGACACATTCGTAGGATGCCCTGCCACATCCACAAAGCTGTCCAGCCTCCTCCTAGCCAGGCCGCTCTCCCAGCTGGCAGAGGAGCTTCCCCACAGAAATTCCCCCAGCTGCCCTTTCCCACCCATCAACAGAGACAGGGCTCCGTACGGGAATATTACCTACATGACTGCAAACTTCGTGCTTACAACCTACTTTGCACTAACTCCTCTACTTGAGGTACAGTGTATGCTTTGGTGTGAGGTAGCAGCCCTCTCCTCATTGCATGCACCGGTGCAGCTTTGCTCCTGTAGTTCAAATTCACACTCTCGCTTAGTGCCCGATAAGGTCATGGTGACAGGATCAGCCATGCTATGGTAATAAAGGCTCTGTTCCTTTCTCCAAAGGGACCGCCAGGATGCACAAGGAAGGACCAGTGCCTGCTTCCACTGCCAGACGGTGCTGTGCTATCCCTTCTGTTCGTGAAGCAATTAACACTGAATTCTGGCAGGTTACCAGAGGCAGCCAGAAAACCAGAACATAGGGAGTTAATTCCCCGCTAACCCTCCTCTCCTTCAACAATCATGGAATGCTCCTAGATCTGCTTCAATCAGGAGCCCTAATTAAGAGAATCCTTTCCTGTATCTAATTAAAACCGAAGAGCCAAAGACCAATCAGGTAGCTTTAGAGAGATGTTCCCAAGCTGACAGAAAGAAATGTTTGATAGAAAAGGAGCTTCGAACAACCACCAAATTATTACAGTAGTGTAAATGCAAATGGAGACGCTTCAAGGAAGGCCACCAAATTCCTCTTGATTTTAATTCTTTTCTCCTTTGAACTAGTATAGTCTCAAGTTTTCCTGACCTCAGCTTTTCTCAAAGCTGCTGGCATATTCTGGATGCTAGCCATATTAGCTTAATCAAGATAACTGGAGACAGTGGCCACGCAGAGCTATGTAGATTATCTCATATGGAGGCAGTTTTGTTAAGTCATGAAATAAGTAAGAGATGTAACTATTAAGAATTTTTCCTCCCTTCTACCTCTGTTTTACTCTTGATGGGTAATGTATTCCCAAGATGCATCAGGCATTGTGATCCTCAGCAATATTTGTGCTTACATTGCTCAGACAATAACAAAAGGTGCAAAATGCTGTTTATCTATCTACACAAAACACAACATGAAAAAGCACTTGCCTTGAAAGATCTGTTTACTCAACTGACATTGGCAACTACTCGCTCAGATGCATTTGAGAGTGCGAGAAACCTAAGGCTAGGAAAGTGCACTGCAAATCTGACAAGGAGTGATGCTGCAAAGCAGGATTATCTACAGCAGGAGTTAATGAAAAATGAAGCACTTCTGTAGTAGCAGTACTGGAGTGGTCAGCAAGGGCTCAGTCCTGAGTCGTGCGGGCATACTGGCCGAGCGATCCTTTTAGTCTGCACCCTGCTGTCCCACAGCAGCAGACCTGGCTCAGGACACAGAGCAATGGTCCTCTTATCAGAGAGGAACAGAAGTAGCTCAAAAATGCTGCTGTACTTCTGTCTTGTGTTGAGTTGTGCCAGGCACACAAGAGTCAGGCCAAGATATCTGGCCCTTATGCTGCGCTCAGAACAAAATTTCTTTTGATCCATATTAAATTTGTGCCTTTTTATTTCATCAAGAGCTGACTTGCATTTAGGCCATGGGACAGAATGGAATTCATTATCTCTTGTCTCTTATCTTTTCTATTACTTTGCACTTTTCAAATTAAGTCATCCTACTCTTTTTTTTTTAACTTCATCTGGCATAGACTCTCTCATTCCTCCATGCTGTGTCTAACAGTTTTCTTAGGCTCTTGTCTGGCTTGCTCTCTGCAATGACCGTTTAGAAATGAAGCAACCAAAGCTGAGTGCAGTAGGTTAGTTGGAGCTGTAACACCAATTGATGTAATCCTACTTCAATATGTTCTGTATTCTTCTTCTTCCCTCTTTCATATAATCTGACATTTTTGCTGTTTTTCTTTTACCACCTCTGTACATTGCGATGATGTCTTTGAAATCTTTTTTTTTCTCCCCAGAGAGGTTGCAGCCAAGAGTGTAGTTTGAGTTCTTTCCAAAGTGCGTTGTTTTGCACTTCTCAGTGCTAAGTCTTCTGACCTCATATCAGCAAATTACCCTGAAACTTGGTACTTTCAAGAGGTCTCTGGTAGCTTTCTCCCACTTCTTATTTCCTTCCCTTTCCCCCACATTTAACAAAATCAGTGATTCTGTAACACAGGATTGCCACTCCCTCCCTCAGTCCCAGCTCACAGCCAGGCTGTGTTAGCAAGAGGTCAGCTGGAACTGTTCCAGAGCAGCGTGGTGAGAACTAGCGGAGAGTTAAAATCACGGGCTTAAGGGGAATTGAAGTTGTTAGGTAAACAAGAATAAACTGAAGGGAGTCAAGATAACATAAAATAGTTACAAAGGCAAAGAAGGGCAGGTAGGTTGGTAGGTAGGTAGGACAAGCAGTGATGGCTCAACTGGAAGCAAGGAGAAGTAAACACAGGGATATCACTTGGTAACCGAAGGAGCGGTGGGATGGAGTGGATGCAGGGGTCTGGGAATCTCTGTTGTTCTGCAGCACGAGGCCAGGCAGCCCGGGCAGGTGCGGCTGAGCCCCCGTGCTGGTTAGGGGTACTCAAGAGCTCTGCCCTGCCCTGTTTTCTGTAGCTGCTAAAGGCAGCACCCTGGCACGTGCTCAGCAGCATTCCGCCTTGTTCACGGCTGATGTAATGTAGAGTCCAGACTTTACGCGGGGTCTTACAGTTGCTGACAGTAAATCAGTGGCAACAACCGCAGAAAGTGATAATGGAACAAATGGGAAAAAAAAAAACGATGTGGCTCCTGGGTGTCCCACCAAATGAGTACAGAAAGATGTGTGTCACAGTGGCGGCAGTAATCTATGGCTCCAGCAGAGCATGCATTGTCCCAGGGAGGGTTGTTTCTGACTCTTGTTCACCTGCTCGACGACACTAATGAATCTCTTCCTTTCTCTGTCCTCTGCCAACCCCTGTTTGCATTGCAGGGTGAGGACAGTCTTGCTAGATGTCTCTGCAGCACTAACTATAACAAGGACTCTATCTCAACTCGGTCTGCTAAGTGGAACCACAACACAATTAACAGGCAGGGATAGAAGGTACTAACACCAAGAATTATTCCTGACTGAGTATTGCTGTCAAAAGGAACAACAGAGTGTTACCTCTGCATCACAGTAGCATCTTTAAGTATAGTAGTATCTTTAAGCATCTTCTCCACTGTGAAGTAACTCATGCTTTAGAATAAATGTATATAAATATTACATATCATATTTTTATATGATTTAATTATACATAAATATATGAAGTGTGTGTATATATATATATAAGTAAAAATATAGGTCTTCTGAGGGGAAAAGTATAGTCAGTGGCAACAACAGCTATCATCATGCTTAATGATTTAGGCTTGGATGCCTAGGCAAGTTTTCCTTTGGGAAACCAAAGGCCTGGAAGCAGACAAATCCTGACACAATCCTGCTTTTAACCCTAATTCAAAGCTGTTTCTACCAGGAACTGGTTAATATAAGGCAGATAGGTCTAAAGACACTAAGCTCTTCTAAATCTGCAGCTAAGCCTGTGTCGTGATATATCAGCCATTGCCTTTAAACATGCGGTGCAGGAAGCAGTAGAACCTTGCTGCAGTGCCCGTAAATTAAATTTAATAAATGCTTTAGAAGCAAATTGTCTGTTGTCCAGCCTCAAGGCTTTTCTAATTCCTGATCCCCAGCCACCTACTGCCGGCTCCACCTCACAGGCCCGTACTCCCCCCTCGCCTGGAAAGCGCAGATCCCGCTGCCCTCGTGGGCGCTGCGGGGCCTGTGCAAGAGCCACAGGTGCCTGTTACCACGTTTCAGCTATTCGGGAGTAACCGCCTGTCTGCAAGATCTTACCAGTCAGTAATTGTCGTGTCATTTGAGGTCACACACCCCGCTCTGAGAGAAGAGTAAATTACCTCAGCCGAACCATACAGGAGCGAGGCATTGCCTGAGAACAGCTATGGTGGAGCAGCTGAGCTGAGGTAATCTGGTGCAATAAAAGCACTGAGACCAAGGAACCTGTTGTTAGAGAGACCCTGTGAGTACTGTGATACTGAGCAAACTAGCACAGAGCTAATGGAAGCAAAAACATTGTTAATTAAAAGTAATCATGACCAAATACATGTTTGAGCTCCAAAGCGTCCTGGGATCTATTAGTCTTCCAAGCTGCTGGAGGCATGAAGACCCTGACTGCAGGCCCCGGTGAAGGGCTTCACCCACAGCTCCTCACAGAAAGGTGAAAAACAGCTTTGATGGAACAAAGGAACAAAAGAAAGTGTGCTAATCACTGTGCAGAGGTTTTTTTTTTTTACTAATAATTCCTGTTTTACTGCAGAATCCTAACTCAAATCCCACTAATTTGAGATTCTCTGAGTGCTAGCTACAATATTCCCGACAACAACAGCAAAGTCAGTTTATAGGACTATTTCAGGAGTCGGGGGATTATGACATCTGCATGTTCTTTCTTATAAGATTACAAGCTGGGGAAACAATGGTAATACACCACACTTTGTTTACTGCCTGCTCCCCTCTCCTCTAAAAACAACTAAAAGAAAGGTATCACATGGAGGATAATGCATTTAATGAGACAGAAGCAATTCTTTTAGTGCTGAGTTCAATTAACGATAAACACACGCAGGCAGCTCCTACTGTGCAAAGCCTATCCAAAAATATGGATGTTTCGGGGTTTTCTTGACAGACAAACCAGACTCACTGACTATTATTCTTAGCCCATACACTCTTCTGTCATGCTGTTCATCAGGAAGACTGCCTGATAGTTATTCACAGTGGTGTACTGATATGCTCTTTGGTAGATGATGATATACTTGGGAGTACAACTAATAATTTGAATTGTTTGCCTGTGGAATTGTAGGTCATTCAAGTTTTTCAGTGCTTAAGTCTACACAGATTGCTCTGGGAATCCCAAAGAATTGCCCCCTGTTTACACAAGTACAGACAAAATCCCTTTGAAAGAAGTGAGACTCTGAGTTGGGAAGTGCCTTGCCAACTCCCAAGCCTCCCAAGAAGACAGATCGTCTCACATATTGATACAACATCACAATGCAAATATCATATTGCAGTGTCGGGACAACATGCAACAAGTGTTTTGTGGCGCTCTCAGAATCCATTTGATGTGATCCATCCCTCCTCTCATTCCTTCTGTCTGTGTGCAGAAAATGTGGTTTGTTTCTTCTCTCTTGCTGGATGCTTGGAAAAATAAGAGATGAAGGTTTGAAAAACATGCTGCGTACCCGCCACATTAGCTGCCCTCAAGAACCACAAATAGCCCTATTATTCTTGCAGAATATTTATATTACAGTAGCGCCTGGAGGCTCCAGCTAACAGCATGGCTGTACAAAACTAGGCTGTGTGCCAGCCACAGTATAAAATGCATGTTAACACACAGCCCACTCTCCAATGAGATTGGGATCCTCGCTGCAACTTCTTGTATACACCACAGAATTACAGATTTTTTTCCCCTCACGTGTTCCTGTGAGACAGGGAGGTTCCAGGTACCTGCAGCTCTCTCACCGCAGCCAAAACTTTGGATAGTTCTGATGGGAAATGAGTGCAAAAAAACGCAAGGTGCAATCTTATGCGAGGGGAGCCTGGTATTTATTTACAAAATCTCTAAGTTGATTTTACCCACTCATACTCTAATAGATTTCATTCAGTCATACTCTGTATTACATTTAAATATATACTTATATATGTATATTATTTTGAAGAAGCAGGTTGTTTTCATACTTAGCTCCAGGTCGTGTTGGAAGTGGACAGCATGTTTACAATACACGCTAAAATGACTCTGTATTTCCATCTAAGGTATTAGTAAGAAGTCAGTTATTTTTGTGCTGCAGAAAAGGTTATGCATGCAAGTGGGGATGATTTGTACGAGCAAACCCACCTCTCAACGTCAGTAGTTTGAAGAATCTCTGCAAGTGATAAAGGAAGAATCTGGACTGCAAAGCACAGTGTTGCTGAAGTGTTACAGTAAAGGCTACTGGCTGCAGTTGCTGTACCATCCTTTTATAAGAAAAAACATGTCAACTGAACAGCAGCTTATGTTACGTTCCTCACAAGGTACCCTGCCAGGAGTAACAACCTCCCCATATACTGCAGGGGCTAAAGGTCTCAGGATTACAGTGTACAAGGTCAATGTTAATTGATGCTCAAACTAATCACAGGGTAAGTGCTTCCAGCCACAGGCAGTCTACAATATTGGCTTAATCTGCCATATATACGGTCTGGAGCTGCTGTGATTGTAGTAATTTTAAAGGAGTGTATGTGTATATAGAGATTTGTTACATATAATAGTGAACCCAGTATTAAACTTTCAAGAAGTCAGGCATGTTTATGAGGACCGATCTCCAGTGCTGGGTAACTCCATGTAGTTTGTTTGTACAGACGAGCACCTAAGTACCCCTAGCTCCCTGACTTTGGCTACAGTTTGGGCCCACTCAGCTCCTGGACAAGTGCAGCACTACGACAGGCTGCCATTCAAAAGCAGTGACTACTGTTTTGCTATAGGGTACACAGAAAACAGCATCCATAACTCATGGCCTTTCTCTTCCTGGGCAATGTGTTGGGCCAGAGTTACAGCAACAGAATTAGTGTAAGTTCTGGAACAAGACCAAAAGAAGAAAACCAAAACCAAAATCCCAAAACAAACAATAAAAAACGAGTCCGCAAAGAAGAACAAGAGAAGTGAAACCCTTTAGCCTCCAAGTCATAGACATCTCTTTTGATCTCTGTATCTCCTATTTCTGATCTGACAAGTATTACAAATGCCAAGCCTACACCCCTCTTCCTTCCAGTGATTAATGTGCTATGGTCTTTCTGAAAGCTTAAAGAGCTCTCCCTCTGGGCCACAACATTTGATAAAGAAATGAAGCCTGACGATTAATAATTCCCCGGGCTGAGTTTTTGTTTAATAACTATTCTGTCAGTGATAGATCTAAAGGGCGAGGGTGTGGATGTGCGTGCATGCGGAGGGAGTAATTTGATTGTGGCCAGGAGATTTGGCAGGCTGGCATTACAAAGCAGCTCTTTAGCAATGGCTGGAAAAACAGCGTGACAAATCACTCCGTTCTCTGCTTCCCCGGCCTACCCCCTCTCAACACAGCTATCTCATTAGGTTCGAGCCAGCCAATCCAAGCCTATGATTTGGGAAATATTTCCTCCTTGACATTCAAGAGAACAATTCCTTACCCGGGGAAAATTACATTTAAAAATAAATGGAAAAGCATCAATCAGCTAGGAAAATATATTTAGCTTTTTGGATCTCTGGAGAGAATGTGATTTTTTTATTTTATTAAAGTAGGACTGAAGGCCACGGTTTGATTTTTTTAACTAAGATAACTAAAATGATAGCACCTTAACATTTGCATATAAACTGTTACCTTTTCTTTACATAGAGACAATATTTTTCATTAAAGCTAAATCCTGAATATTTACAGACCTGTGGAGATGTGCTAGCAGATACCTGTTGGTAGAGACAGATATGCCACATAGTGTGATAAATTGCAAGGCCTGTTGTGGGATGATTTGTATGTTGTTTTTTTTTTTTTTTTAAACAGCAAGCCAACTGTGTTTCCAGGTGAGCTTTTTAAGAACTCTCAAGCCTCCTTTCAGGATTTAAAAAAAAAGATCAAATTAAAATAGCTTTCCTTTAAAAGCAGTTCTCTCTACTGGACTGCATTTTGTTCACTCTTTTGCTTCCTTAGTCCAGAAAAATATGAGAGTCAGCCAAGCCACTAAAGAGTAATTTTTTCATGCATAGTAGCTCCAAAATTGGCCCAAGCAGGCCAGTCTTCTTTATAACATCTCAACCTATGCACTGAGCCAAAAGAAAGCAACCACATTAGTGACAGCTTTCCTGGAGCATCCAGAAATCCCTGCTGAGGTCAGCAGTGGATCTTGCACCTTCCTCCACATAAAAGACCCTGCCTCAAGGAGCCGATATCTTCAGGCAGGCTGTGGACATCTGTCCTCTCCTAACAGTAGCTGGTGCTACTCGGACCTCTCCCCAGCCGTGCATCACATCTCCCACTGAAGATTACCTTCCTGTCAGACAGGCTAAATGGCTCGAACATGTTTCACCCAGAATGAGCTGTGTTGGCTTAGGCAGCTTAAATAAGTATGTCTTTATATGCCAGCTGACCTGTGACAGGTGGAATCAGATAGGACACGGGAAGAAGAGTCCCAGCAGCTGAGGGTGCTCACCCAGTGTCTCAGGAGGTCATTGCAGAGTCAGGAATATGACCCAGGTATTCTGGCTCTCAGTCCAGCTTCCCTATTCACGAGGCTCGCTGCCTTTACCGCTCTAACAAAAATACATTCAGCAAAATGAGATTCCCCTGCAAAATGTATCTAAGGAGATATTTTCATATTATGAGAAAGATTATGAATTTTATCCAGGGGGTAAATAACGTAGTGAATGAAATGTGTCGTTGCTAGGCCATGAAAGAGGAATTCATTACATCACCTTTTCCTAATGGGACATTATAACTGATCGTGTTTTATTTCTGCGGTCCTGCAAGCTCTACCGTGTCACATAATTCACCACAGAGAGTTGGAATTCAGGCTTTGCCCATATCATTACATGAAGATGAAGTGCTAGTGCTGCTCTGAATTACGTTTCTATTCATTTTACTCATTTTTTTAAGTATTTGCTTCCCATACATAAATTGTTACTATTATACAAAGATTTGCTAAGGCACCTTGCTGACAATTTTTTTTACTCTGAATTAATAACAAAATGCAAATCAGTAGCAGTGTTTTTTTTTTCCTTCCACTTAATTCAATACTTGAATAATAGAACATTTAAAGATTTACGATATGTATTAATGTCATTTAAGCACCCTTCAGAGTAAATACACCTTTGTTTTTCTTTATCTTCTTCTATATTCACCCTTTCCTGTATTATGCCGCCTCTCTGCACCTCACACACTTTAAAACAAGGCCATCTCATCACATTCTTTATTCTTCTCCCCTTCCTTTTCAGTTGGCAACAAAATCTATCTCACTACTTAAAGAAAAATGACCACTCAGCACCCACCCACACACACTGCAGAGCCAAAGCTCAATATATCTGGTCACCTAGATAAATCCAAGCAGCATCGTCAAGGCTGAGTGTCAGGCCACAGTCACAAAGGCTGCTGCTCTATTAAATTCTTTTGCTAATAAAACACTGGTGTGGCAGCTTTTGTCCGTGCCATTACAAACAACTATTGCTTATTAAGTCAGACAAACAGCCGTTTCTAAGACTACACCAGATTTTTTCCTAGTTTACCCAATTAAAGCTATTGGTTTCACCTACAATTTTTGCTTTGTCAGTGACGCTATTCAATTACTACTTTTTATTCGATGGTTGTGACAGATATCTTTTATTTAAAAAAAAAACAAAAACCTTTGAAAATGATTCCCTAAATTATCCACCCCAGATTTTCTGTGAAAGGAATTTACAAAATAGCATTTTTTTCCCCAGCAGCACTTTTAGCCTTGTAATAGGAGGATGGTGTTGTGGAATCAGGACACGATGAGTCCTGTGAATAAGAACTGTCATCTGCACCACGGAAACATTCCCTCTCCCTGGAACAGCGCAGCCCCACAGCGCTGTTAGCCATCCTTGCTTTCCCAAGAAAATATTCTTTCCTCCCCTTTTTCACTGGGGTTTAAGCAGCTTTGTGGTATGTTTGGGATTCATCACCTCTCTAGCTCTGTTAGCTCTTTTATAAAGATGACACAATGATCCCAGTTTGAAAACTATTGCCAACTTCAGCAGCTTTGTGGATGTATTTGGTTTGGATCCATCACCATTGCTATGCAGCTCTGATCACTCTTAAGCTGTCCTGGCAAAAAAAGATGAGAAATTATAGCTTTTCCTTCTTGCTTAAGGCTCACTAAAGCCAGAAGCTAGAATAGACCACCACCTGCTGAGCGTGCAATACGCAGGAGCCACAGTACTCAACAAGGAAGATGCTGACACACACTTCTCCAAGGGCAGCCATTTTAAACCATAGCTTACTTCTAACAGGGCCTGAGTATCTCGTTCAGTGACTCAGGAAGGAATATTCCAACGGGGGCCAGGAAGACCCAGCCAGGACATGCCAGGTACCAGCTGCAGTGATGGAGCACACTAGCAGCTCTGAGTGCCAGAAACCAGCACTGGGTGGCAGGCTAGGACAGCACTTAGCAGTGTCTCCCAGCCCTGATGCATCACTTCTCAGCTTCTCCCACTGTTGTCTCCTTGTCACCAGCAAAAGGCTACAGAAGCTTTAGTTGGGTGGTAGAGCAGGAGAAGCCCATGCACCCAGCATAGGGGCTGCTTTGCTCTGCTAGACATACCTAAGAAACCTGGCAGGGCTCTCACTCTCCATGCAACCAAAGGAGGCTACAGATATTGGCTCACTCTTTTCTCTGTTTAAACCTGAAGTAAAAACAACAACGCCTTTGAGAGGGAAAAGTGCGACTGGAATTTGTCCAGGCAACTAATGTTGTGGGTGTAATTTTAGAATGGAGCAGTCTGGTAGTCACACGCGTTAACAAGCATATCTTGCACTGCGTCCCTGTGAGAAGTGAAGACAACTTGGAAGTCAGCAGCCTTCTTCCCCATGGAAGCAACCAATAAAGCCCACCCCGTCACCACCAGTAAGGTGGTGCAGGACCAACTTGCAAGGTGATCCCCTGGGCACAGGTCAGCCCTCTTCCATCCCTACGAAGAACAATGAATCTGTTGTTTGTACATGGGAATGCTTTTGCGACAAACTCAGTTGATGAGGACAGAGATGTTGCTGTTCCCAGAACCAAGCTACTGTTGCTTCTGTGTACCACTGCAATCTCCTCTTTTTGTTTGGATGCTGTGTTACAGGCCAGTCACTTTGTTCCCTCCTGGGCCTGCTGTGATTCATACCAAGTATCTGCAGACCATGCAAACACCCAGGCCCTGTCTGAATGCATAAAATGCTAATCTCATTAGATTTCTCATTTTCAGTGTAATATTGTCACAGTGCTATGCACCACTGTCACAGATTAGCAAGCTTGCCAGAACGGAGCCCCACTAATGAGTTAATCCAAATAACACTCAAGTCCCAAATCAGATTTAAAGCCATCTAGACAGAGGACCTGCCAAGGATGGGTGAGGGGTAGGAAGGGAGAGGGTCAGCCTTGTTTTGACAGAAGTAGTTGTCAATTAAGTGAGGGTGGGGGGGTATAAGGGAGAAGCAAGCATGCGTTTTTTTCCATGGTAGGATGGACTCAGTCAAACTCCAAGTTACCATGCATGGCAATAGCCCAGATGGGCCTTGAGAAATTATCTGAAATAACACATACATCTCTATGGAGTGTTAGCTTTTGCCTTGAGAGAGAAACAGCTAGCTATAAAAATCAGCAGCTAGCAAAGCTTCTCTTGCCATCATTTAATCTAGAGTGCTTGGAAGGTCTAAGCAGCCTATGGACCTGAGCTTGACTCATTCCAGCCAGGAATCCGGAGATGAGGGAAGGGCTATTATTCATGTATAAGTTTCTTATACTGTCAGTGACCCAACGTGCTGAAGAGATGCACAGAGACTCAAAGGAAAACAGACATCTCATTGTTTGTGTTGCAAGTAGGTTCTTCAAATGTAGCTGCAGTCTGAAGGGTAGAGCTGGCAGGGATCTCCTTTTTTTTTTTTTCCCCTTTCCTTTTAGGTGAAATTGCTCTTTTAATGGGAAAATACTGAATTATTAAAGCTGAAAATTTTCATGCATATATACTGGCTTCATTAGGCCTTCAGTAAGATACGGTTCCGCCTTAGGCTTGGAATTCCTGGCCAGAGCCCAAGGAAGCACTTCGGAACAGCCTGGCCAGCAGAATGCTGGCCCAGAGCAGGGGAGACCAGGGTCACAACAGGGTTGCCCACTCCTCAAACAAGGGTCAAAACACTAGCTCTTTGGGACAATACTGTCATTTCTCCTTTATAGTTTTCATAAAATAAACCTTGACAGGTATCAGCTTTGCTTATGGAGAGCAAGAAAACATTTTTTGCAATGTTGGCATATTTTCCTGGACAGAAATACTGTTTCCTGTCCAACGCTTTACTGAAGAGTGCCTAGAAAACAGCGTGGCTTGTCATTGCATTTATTTTCTCCTTGTGGACCCAATCTTTTATGCTTTCCTCAGAAAAGTAGTCCACTGCTCACAGTAGGGCGTTTTTTGGCGATGGGCAGGGAATAACTCTTGCATCCTTTAAAGAAAACCCAAGAGCTTAGTTAGCATCAAGACCGTACAGTTGCAGAGAAGAGAAGCAGCCTGCATTTTATGCTGACTTGTGCATCATCAACAAATTTGTCCTTAGTCTTTCATTTGACTGTTGATGGATGGAGGTGGGAAGAACAAGGTCTGACTCTCAGATGTGGAATTCAGCTAAGCAAAGCAGGTGCAAGAATCTTATTTTGACTGGTAAATGTGGCCAATTCATTATGGAAACCTCTGTCTCTAGGAACTTCTGTGTAGTAACAAAGTGTGTTAACAACACCTTTTCTTCCCAAAAGCCGTGCTGTCGTAGCACATCCCTTGCTGCTGCACCTTCTAAGTGTTGTGTCAATTGACTTTCAGAGTGTGCAGTCTGCTAGTCTGAGACAGAATCCAGGGAAGTCCATGTGAATCTCTCTGTTCATTTCGCAACATCTCGATCCAGGCCTTGAACTGCGCACCTTTGCGTGCAGACAGAATAGCTTGCTTGTGTCTTCTTCCATCTCACTAAGCAAACGGCTAAGCAGTAAGCGGAGTATTCAAAGAAAGAGGGTCCATTTTTGTTTACTGTTTTGTACCTCAGTTAAATTGTCCTGCTGATGAAGGATGCCAACATGCTGCAATTTTTAACATGAGGTAAATTTTCCAAGTCACTCATATGAAACAGCCAGCAGTCCCAAACTTTCCAAATCTAGCTAAGCTTCCAGGAACATGCATTTGTGTGTGCAGATCCTACCCCTTTCATAGACAACTGCCCGCAACAATCTTCCTGCTCCATGCTAACAAGGTACTAATAACAATAGCAATCACAGTTTGTCTGCTCAGCTCACCCCAGGAGCATGGCAGCAAATTGATGATCATTTCTCATTGTGAATTATGACACAGGCACATCACCTCACCCCTGGAATAAAGCAGCACCTGCCAATCCTGTTAAAACAGCAAGGGGAAAAATGAAAGCCCTGCCATAGCCACTCTGATTCCCTGCTGACTCTAATTACCCAGACGGGAATTTTGCAATTGCTTCCTCCACCAACTCCTGCTCTGCAGTCTGCAGACTTTGGCTAGTTCTTTCTTTTGTATGCCTACCACCACTGAGTAGATTGGGTTCCTAATGAGTCTTGACACTAATGGTACAGGGAGACAGCACAATTACATATCCCCCTCCCATTCAGAGCAAACCTGGCAGGAAATGACCTGAGACCTCACACCCTTCTGCCCCAAAGAATCCAGTTATAATGCCTCAGGAGCAGGGCCAGCTGGTGCACGCTCCCCCCTCCAACAGCCCTCGCTTCACTTCCCCTTGCCATTGTGCAGGTGGCTGGAAACAGTTCTTTATGGCCTAATCCATGACTGGTGGGTTGAGGCTAACACAGAAGCCAGAGAAGCCAAAGCACATTGGAACTGAAGCCTATCAAGAAAGGAAAAAAGAAGAAAAAAACCAACATTTTTTTTCACACATGTGCTGGAGAGAGCTCTAACACACAGTTGTTGTCTATTAGGTGTTTAACAATGTGTGTAACTCAGACTGCTTTAAAAGGGGTGGGAGGAGGAGGGGGAGACATGTGCTTCTGTGATTTCCATCTTGATTGTAGTCCAGGTGTAAAAGAGACTGGAGCTACCTATTGAACTGTGAGCTAATTACAAGAAGAAACAGATGTTGTCTGCTAATGAGGATGCAGATCCATGAGAAGCATCTTAGCTGGTGAGGAATAAGCATGTCTTCCACTCCTTGAGAGAGCAGCAGTCTACAAAAGATGTCTTGTATCTGTGACCCCTCTTGCCACAGCATCTGAACGACTCCCAGAGAGCAGTACGTTTGCCTTTGTCAAGAGCTCTGCAAAAGAAGAAAGCTCTAGCCCCATTATACAGGTGGGACGATGAGGCAGAGGACCAAGGACACACACAGAGACTGATCAAAGCATAAAACAGGCCCAAATCAGCTTATTCTCACTCCAGTGCTTTAAATACAAATCTATTGTTTGCCTCATGCTAGCAACTCTGAACAGAGCATTTCATGTATCATTTAATTTCTTTCACTGCTTTACTACCCTATGGTAGCATAATCTCCTACTTCTACTAACCCCACCGCTCCTTCTGTTTCCCCTCAGGGGCCTGCGAGTCTCCTGTCTCACAGCTGTTTATCATGACGTATGGGATGTTTCTCTTAGCTCTCAAAGAGTTCATCTGGCCTTCAAGGATCCTCCTTCTCCTCTTTGCCCCAGGGTAACAAGGAACTGCTGCAGTTCTCAGCTGCTCACCAACTTCTGTCTTGTTACCCCCCACACACATACGCTGACAGTTCTTCTGCACATCCTGTATTTTCTGTCCTGGACAGCGTTATCTCCGTGGCACTCTAATGCTGCCATCAGCATGAGTGAGCTCTCAAATTGCAATGCTTATGGATTATTACAGTTTAACAGGGAAAAGATTGGAGTATTTATCTCCAGTGTAACTCCAGTGACAGCAGTTACAGCGTAGATCATTTCAAGGATCATTTCAACCTTTTGCATCCTATCCTCCTCCAAAATTCGGTATAAAATATATGTAATTTTAAGAAAACAACAGCTTATTTTAATCCCACTAATTGCTATTTTCCTTATTGACAGAGGTGTTCTGAAGCACATCATATCCTGCAGAGTTTGGAGGGACAAGAAAATGTGCAGAAAGAGCATCACAGTTATGCAGGTGTTCCTATTCTAACCCACTGCACAATGCATTCCATACTTGGAAAACAAAAATAAAAAAGCAACGGTAATTTCAAGTGGCTCAGGGAACTCCTGATGGAGTTCTTTCTTTTTATTTTCCTCTCCAGTTTTAAAGTATTATTTACTGTAGTATTCAATTAAGAACAAGGGTTTACTATAGCAACCACAGCAATGAGAGGTACTATTCATACACTGCCTCTGAAATACAAGCTTTTAAGCACCTTCTTAGCAACACTTGTTGATAAACCTATGGCATATGAGAATGCTATGGGGTTTATGAGGAGTAACTTGCACACTAAATTAAGTCTGCAGGAACTGTATTGCTTATGGTCCTCTCTTCCGCCATGACTTTAATCTCTGAGCATCAGCGCACTTGTTACCAGAGAGCAACACTAATAAAAATGCAAAGACATCATCTTTGGACAAGAACTACAAAGGAGGATCTGTCACATGGCAGCTTTTCTCTCTGCCACTATGTGGCAGCAAAAGTTGCTTGTGATTCACTGCGTCAGTATCTTCATAGGCATTCCAGCTGTGACCTTGCCATCACTCATTCTGGGGACCCTCTCTCCTTCGGCATCTGCCAGCTGTCAGCGTGGGACTCCAGGGAAAATTATAGAAGATTTCTGGAAAATTACAAGGGGCAGCAGAAGGGAGGATTTGATTTGTTTTTATTTTCTCTTTATAAAGGAGTTAGGTGCCTGCAGTTTGCCAGCTTCCTGACTTACTTTTGCCTGAGTGCCTCTCTCTGTTCTTCTGTGGGCTTCCACTTCACTGCTCTACTTTTTCTCATGTCTCTCCATTTCACACACTTCCTCTTCCCAGGAAGTCATAGTTTAAAAGCAATGGCAGCCTTCAAAGAGATCATTTTCTTCCTCTCAGTACTTATTCCTTGAAGGACCATCCCAGCCTGATCAAATCCGTTCCACAAGAATGGGAGAGCAAGAAAGAATCCTCACCCCTTCTGATGCGGAGACTGGGTATTTAGACATATCAATGACTGCCGATCATTGTCTCCCTTGACAAGTTTTCTTTCCTCAACTGCACTCCCTTTACAAAGGCACCTTCCAGCAAAGCTGCAAATGGATGTGCACTGGGAAAACCCGCAATTAACAGCTGTGGTTAACCACAAGCAGATAAGACCATTTTAAACATGCCTGTCTTTGTCTAGACTAGATGCTAAGTGGTGTTTGAAGTATACTCACTTCACATGCTATGAGTAATTCTGTTTTCACATTCCCACCTGCTTCCCCTACTGGTTGAGAACATCATAACAAATATATTCACGGTTCCTGTGGATTTGATATTCAGGATTCTCACTCTTTCATCGATTGAGGTATCATTGAATTCAAGCTGGCAGCGTTCCACACTGCAGGACAGAAGTGCTGATCACTGCATCCTGATTTCTTATCTCATTATGGCCTACCTTTTTAACTGATGTACTCAGATGCATTTTCCACTCCTTCCTAAAATCAAGCTGCTAGCATGGCCAGGTAACCATTTCACTCCACTACAGGGTAGCAGCTATACTGGGGCAGTAGCTGAAGCAGCTATTTTGTATCTGTTGTTTGTAAAAGGTGTTGGAGTTAAGAAAGCTCTATGCATGAACAGTATTATTGTTCTCTCCAGAAAGGTATCTGCTAATATGTTCAAAACTACATTCTACCACAGATTTAGGGAAGAGTGTTAGATTTATATAAAGATCAAATGTTCCTCCAGTTAGGAGCTCCTGGTTTGTGTTGTTATCTAGGTCATGGCTGTAGAAAGTATCTGACCACATGTTACCGGGACCTGATCAGCTGGAATTGGGTGCTGCTGATTACAGCTGTTGTTTCAAGAAAATTTAGGGAAACAAAGATGCACACCCCAGGCTTGATAGCAAGAAACAGCTCTGAGCACTTACACAGTTGCAGCTGGAGAAATAGGACTACTGTGCAGTATCAGGCTGCTCATTAACTTCCAGGGCCAAGGTTAACACCTATATTTTAGCCCTCTCATATACACTCTGTGAAACTCCCTTTGGTTGTCTGCTTTTCTCCTCCTGCCTGTAGGACCCAAATAAAGACCCGATTAGACTATTTTCAATCTTCTTTAAGAAGCCATGGACAATTTTAAATGAAATGATGGTGCACAGATAGTTTTAATTAAAAGAACCCTATTTTCTCCTTGAGTAGAATCATACCCCAGGTAGCAACAATACAACAAGAAAACCAACAGGTGGCCTGTTTGCCAATTACCTGAGCATTACTTCTGCTTTATTCAGCACATTTTCAGTAGGAGTTGGTTACATTCACTCAGACTTTTATAGCCTGATTTAATAATGGCTCTTTGAATACAAAAGCTAGAAATTTCACTGAATCACTTCAAAAAGATGTTAAGACAAGTTATACTCTTTGGCAGGCTAATGCCAAGCAAAAAGTGTAGCCAGGGTCTCATTTATTAAAAATCATGCTATTGAGTTCCAGCACATCCATTGGTTTGCTTTTGTGGAAGGCATAATTTTATACTGATACTTTCCAAAGTCCCACATTGCTACATATTTTGAATGTTTTGCCCCAATATGGCATGATTATTGCTAAGTGGGAAACCACTGGCAACAAATTTCATGCAGGCTGGATTTAATCTCAGAGAAAGGTGGAGGATGAACATTAGAAAAGGCCTTCTGCTGTGCCATCCTTCAGCTCAAACTATTTGGCAAGTCACAGGCAGGCTTGGTACCCACGCGTTCCTTGTTACTCGTATCTCCAAGGGATCTCTCTTCAGCATAAATTCAAAGCTCTGCTTCCTCAGCTGGGAGCCAGCAGGAACTGTGCATTCCCCATGACTGGTGGACTGCAAAAGCAAATCCCCCAGGCCTAACCCCCCTGAGGGACTTAACGCACTGATTGAGCACCTGAGGTCCCTCCATGTCCATGTCACTGTCCCCAGGCTCTTGATACTCCATTTTTGAGCACCCCCACTAGCACCTCGGAGCACTCCTGTGCAGAGCTGCAGGATGTAGCTGGAAGTTGCCTCCCTTTTACATGGGGCAAAATGGAAGGGTCTCCTTAGTGCTCAAAGCACTGATAGAGGCTGTGCAGGTTCTGGATTCAGCTCCCATGTTTGAGAGCGTTCAGACTGTTAGCTTGCTGTGGAATAGTCTTAACTGCCGGGTTGATTCCAGGAAAAGGCTCCTCTTGCTGAAACTAGAGGATTGCTGTGAGAGATGAGGAATGGGATCAGAGGGCTAGGGAAGTCCCTTGAGAGGCCGCAGATATAGGTTCTAGTTCTTGCACCAAAGACTTTAAATTAAGACTTTATATTAAGAAGTTGTTGGAAAAAATATAACTGGCAGACCTAGGAAGAGATGAATCCAGGTGTCCCGTTCATATGCCAGGTGAAGCCCTGCTCCCTGCTCCCGAGTACGTTCTCTGGCAGCTCCCACAGAGAGAACTGAAATGTCTTGGTAGCACACACCTTGGCTGTTAGAACTCACTCTGAATTTGAGACATGGATTCAATCTTCTCATGAGGCAGGGCTGTTGGTGGGGAATATCACCGTTCTACGTGAGAAGTGTTTTGCAATTAGGGTATTCTGGAAAGGAAAAGCTTATGCCCTAACTTTCAGGAAAGAGCAGCTGTTTGTGAAGCCTAAGTGAGCAGATGTCTCATTTGACAGCGCTGAAAGTGGTATCTCAGTTCTAGAAGGGGGCACAACTTTCAACATACATCTATCTTCGGCTCGCTGGCTTTTGTGATCGCACTCTGAAATGCCTGTTTCTCCCTGGGTAATGCAGAGAGAATCTGCATTATCTCTACCTCAGCCAGGTTTATGATATTACAAGGTCTAAATACTTATGTCTTTGTGGCTTTGTATCCTAAAAATTATAGGAGTTGACATGATTTTATACTATTGTAATCTTCAGGAATAATTCTTTCATCCACACCCCGATGGCTTCCATCCCACATGCTCAGGTTTGGAAGGCCGCTCCTGAGGAAGAGATGCTGCCAGCCAGACTACCAGTGGTTGATGTAACTGTGCTCTCAGCAGGTAGTTAATGAGGGTCCGGTACCCTCCGCCTGTCTGTTCACAGCCCTTTGAGCTGAAAGGGCAAAAAATAAAAATCCAGGTTTATAATAGTAGTCTAAATCTGACTAAGCTGAGAGGCTGCGAGGCATGCTCTGTCACAGGCACTCTAGATTATCAGCAGAGATGAGTGAAGATGCCTCTTCTCCGCCTTGCTGATGACTAGGCCAGAGCAGCTCTGCTGGGCTCCAAGCAGAGGAGAGGAGACTCTCTTGCTCTGACAAGACCAGCTCTAAGACCACCAGTAGGAAGAGGAATTGGAGCAAACACTTGACACAAATTTAGTGGGATGGCCAGTGGTTTTCAAAGGCTTGCAAATAGTGATTTTTTAGCTCAGCAGCTGAACCAGAAGAAATGCATAAATATTTTATTTTATTTAGATTGAACCATAGCCTTTGTTTTTAAACCCATCATCCTTCCTTTGTGTTGAACAAGTGCCCCTTCTGTGTCAAAATGGCATATTTTGTTTTCAAGGACTTGTGAGAAAAAACAAAAGAAATTAAGGGTTAGGTTCACAGAGGTGGTATAAGAGGCTGTGTCCAGTCTAGCAGTCCCTCAGCAATGGGTGGCGAACTTACCTTAGATTTGGAAAGTCATCCCTCAAAAAACTAATTACTAATGGGGGCAAGGATTAAGACCCAGCTCCCTGCTGAGTGTTTTGTATGTTAGGTTAGGAAGTCATGGCATTCGGCATGCTTAGAGGCTTCCCTGAACTCGAAAACATACACGGACCCTTGAGGAGGGTCCAAAGGCATCCCACTTCTAAGTACCCCATTGCATGTCAGCCAAGGCACATCTCTTTGTGATGGGACATCCAAGGAAGGGGCAAATCCTCAGTCTGAGAAGTAACTGATCTGGATTCTGTCACGTACCAGAGGTTTTCCCCATCCCACACCTCTCTCATCCTTTTCTGATGAAGTTATGCAGTAAATTTGACTGACATCTGCCAGTCATGATGTAACTACAGCAAATACTGCCCTAGGTGGGAGACAGCCTTCTCAGCATCCTTTCAGCTCCCTTTTTCTTTGATCCTGTGACCCAGATTGATGAATATCTCTTGGGTGAAACAAAACCACTCTTTACTATTTGCCTGTGTAGCATAGGAAGTTACCTGAGGGTGAATGCAAGTGGGTAATGGCTGGCTGGATAAATTACGGGAGTAGGTTTTCCCTGGACACTCTCTAGCCATTCTGAATGCCTTTCTATTATACAGCAAATTATCTGGGGCCAAAACAGAAGAAGCAAATAAAAGAAATTCTGGGTGAAGGGAAATAGCTAAAGGAACATAAGGTTACTTTCTCAGGGAAGTTGAATTTTAAATGTTAACTCAGCTGAGGCAGAGTTTATTAGAAACTCCGTGGCCTTGAGAAGTATTTTCCTTTATTGAAACATTTGGCAGTCAAAGTGTCCATTTTCCCTGTTCACCCAGAGGTTATTTGTGCCTATCTCCAATGGCAGTCTTCTCGCAGGCATTCACTCTTGGGATGGAGGCTCGTTCCAGTGATTCTGATCCTTTCCCTTGCTGCAGTGACAGTCTGTGGCGTAGCTTTGCCTCCCATTAGACTTCCTGAGGAAAGCCAGCACTAATGCCAGGTTTGGAGACAATACTGTCCCTCCATGGACTGTAATGTGAGGCTGCAAAGCAAACTTTGCTTTCAAACAGCCACAACAAAATAACAAATCCGCCCCTTCATTTTCTACACTCTATTTTCCTAATTAGGTGGGTGGGAGAACAAATGTCCACATGCAGAAAGTAGGTGGGCATAGGCTGGATAAATCCCATGCTCCCAATTCTTGGCATGGAACAGCGCAGCCATTATCCCTTCTAAATGTCAGGGAACTAGCTCCAGCTCTACGAGGTGCCAGACACCTGCTCCCACTACTCCCAGCTTTGCCTTCTGCTGTTGCATCTCTCACTCACAGGCCTTGGTGTAATTCCACTCTGCACAAATTGAGCCGTAAGTGCCAGGAAAGTGGGATTCTGAAAGCATTTCATAGAAAGGCACAGACCAGGGCAGCGACAGACCTACAAGGAGGGACACAGCTGCCACTTCCATGAAGAGGTCTCAGTACTGAGACTGCACATTGATAAAAAGCCAGCAGAGGGTTAAAGCAAGATGCTTTCTTGCAGGCAGATGAAGTGAAATGGATTTAGGGATTTTTTCACAACAAAAAGGGGCGGAAGAGCCACAAAAGGCTATTGAAAGAAGATAGCTAGCTCTCCTGTCTGACACATGTCAACAGAGAAGCAGTGGCAACAAAACAAGGCTGTCATGTTGAAAAAGCAGCTCTTCCAGCCACAGGCTAGGTTGCAGGGCAAATCGTGTGCAGTGCAGTCCTCAAGTACAGGGAATCCACGTGCTGCTCTTCCAGCACATTTGGGGGGCAGTTGCCAGAGAAGGCAAAACCAACAGGCAACACCACCAGCTCTCACGGGAGGCTTGGAAGCAAGAAGGGACATACCCTGTCACACGGGAGGAGCTGGGAACACAGGTGGGGAGAAGAAGGAACACGTGCCACAGCCCATGATGGTCATCGCTCCTGGAGACAATTGTCACTATCCCTAGCTGGGTTAGCCCACTGTTTGCATTTCTGTGACTGAAGGCATATCAGTTCCAGTTTCCTTGGTAAAAGAGGACACAGCATGCCGTTCCTGTTATACTCCTGCTTGTTACACAAACTGTTGGTGCAAGCAGGGTTATTTGTCTGATGGCTACTCCACAGCATATCACAGCCCTCGTAGCAGAACAAGGTCACCATTCTGCTTAGCTTACCCCTGGTGTGGCAACCCTGCAGGCTGCTAGCCATTGCACCGCAAGAGAAATAAGCCATTCAGCAGCAACCTACGGAGACAGGTAAGAAGCCAGCCAGTGGCTTGCTTTCTAGTTCATCACATGGCTCCACCACTATCATGGAAGTAGCACGGCTCTGCATTTTTTGTGACAGTAACAAAACCATCACCACAACCTTCAGGCACTTCAAATTACCTGTTTGGTGAAAGCCCTGTGCACTATTAGCATATATGCAATGCATAGTCCCAGGAACAGTGGTGACACCTGAAAACAACGCAGAGCAGGCTCTCTCTTGCATTTGAGAAATTGTTCATCACCCAAGAAAAATGGAACACATGGATAACACAACCTTTTCTGCTACACTGTGCTGCTTTGGAGGCTGTCCACTAAAGACAGAAAATAACATGCCAAGTGAAATACAGCTCTTCTTGTGACTAGCGTGGTTTCTCTGGTAAAGAGAAGCACTGCTCTCCCGATACAAACCATTTGTCAACATAATGCTTCCACTAATGACAGACCCATTCTCTCCATGAGTGGCCCTCAGAATAGGTCCTAATTACACCATGCTAATGCAGAGGAGGAAATGTGCACAGAGATTGGAGAAATTGGCATAGAAACAGAAGAATATTCCCAGACTACTTTCTACCTCATTTCCAAACTCGTATGACTCCCCCGTATGTCAGCTTGAGTAGCAGTAACTATTCCATTTTCTGTGGAATTGGTGAGAATCAACTTGGAGGCTCTTATGTAGGAATTTAGTCTTTCCCTCTGAGAATCATAAGCATTAATCAAACTACACACTGCAAGATAATCATTTTTAATTGATATTGCATAGCAATCCCAAACCAGGTTAAAGAAGCTTGAACAATGTTAAAACAAAGCAAAGATATTGTCCTTCAGGAGACAAGAGGCAAACAGATGGAGAGGGACCATGAGAAATTGAGAAGTGATGTAGATTTCAGTCACATTCTGAGTCTTATTTATTAGGAAACAGGTTGCTTTATAGTGGAGGTTGTCTGTTACTGTAGGGTTTTTTAACAAAAGTCATTATTGGAAACTGCAAGATATGTGCCACGCACATATATTTCTTACTGAATTTCTTATTTTCTAACCTCATATACTGCTTCAAAATACATTGCTAAGGGCAAGTATCTTTCTGAAGGAAAACCTCTGAAAATCACTATTGAGAAGATTAACATCTAGCATATAAAACAACATAAGACAGTAAGTAGCTGTATATGGAAAGGAGTAAAAATATTTGCCTAACCAGATGTCAGTAGGTCGAATTTTGGTCCCAGATAACCAGTCTGAAATAAATCCATTTACATGAGCACTAACCTGACTGAGCTCAGAATCTGCCTGCCAAACACACAGTACACTTGAAATCTTGTTGCTTGGCTGATAGCAGTCTCATTGTTGGGAACCATGTGGATTTCCACTTCTGGAGTATTAACTTCTTTTCAGCCAGCAAAATCCACAGGATCTGTTTGTCTTGGAATCAGAAAGTGCCAGCTGTCTACTTCACCCAGTACGAATAAATGCAGATTTACTATTTCAAAAAGACTTACAAAGAATAGTGGTTGTCTGAAGCCAGAAGCAACCTTTTTAATCTCCACAGGCAATCTCCAGACTTATTTTGCTTTTAAGCTACCTGTGGCCTAAAATCTGAAGACTGCATATGAAGATCCCTAAAGATCAGCCTTCAGAGAGAGAAAGAAAGTCAGATTCTAGCTGGAGCTATCGAAAAAGTTTCCAGGTTACGTCTGCATTACATGCTGTCTTGGACAAGTGCCCAATTTCAGCTTATACAGGAAGCATTAGCATGGCCAATTGTGCTTACAGCACATCAGAAATAACACACTGTCCTTCCTGAGTTTGTTGTACAACATCTAGCTTGAGAGAAAGGAAGAAGAGGAAAGTCAGGGTAATGGAGAAGGAAGAAGAAGAACCAGTAAGTCCTAAGTGGAAGGAAAGGGAATGTCCGCCTTGAATTTCAGGGATGAAGTAAGATGGAGATGAGAGAATCTGAGCTCCGTTAATGTTGTCTATTTTTTCTTCCCACAAGTGCAAACCAGTGGGCACCATGAAATTCAGCAGGCTAGTAGGTCTGTCTCTGTCTCACTTGTAGTGCAAGCACAAAAGCAACACCTGCTGTTGCTATTGCAAGAAAAAAAACAAATACCTGATAGGAGGGAAGAGGAGAAAGCAGAATAATCCAGATGGCTTTCCCCTCACTTGAGTGCAACCCAATGCTAGAAATCTCAGCCTGCACTCATTGCCACAACACAGAGTGAAAGGCCACAACCACAAATCCTGATCCCTATTCATATTGTGGCAGGTTAAGAATCTAAGGATGTTTGGGTTTAATTACCCCTGCTTGAAAACAACTTCAGAATTGCTTACAAAGCTAGAAAGGCACTAAATCCTTTGGTTATGAGGGAGATAATTGCCAAAAATATTCCAAATGCTTCTCAAGCAAGATTTCAGCTCAGAAGACCCTCCCTTTCAAGGTGTCACAAATACTACAAAATACTGTGACCAGGATAGAAACCTCAAGAATATCTCAGACTGCTGCAGACGTGAGCCACAGGCCCATCAGGTCTCACAGATGAAATGCCAGATCTACTTCTGCCTCCTGTCCAGCACTCTTTTCACCCACTGTTTCACCTGTCTTTTGCAGTTCACTAAACAGTAGCGTGGCTTCTCTCCTCGCTCTGGGACCCTGCAGCTCCTGTGGTTCTCCAGACTGCTGTATCAACGTGCAGTTACAGGGAAGGGGAAAAGGCAGATGGTCTTCTTTGCCAACAAGTACATGCCCCAGCAGCTGCCTAGCATAACAGTCCATTACAATAAAACCCAGCACCTGGGAGTATGTACCAGAATGTCAGATACTCCTTATTTCGTGTCCGCAGCTGTTGTATCACACTGAAATTCACAAAAGTGAAGAAGCCTGAAAACATATCCTGGCTGGTCTTGAACCCCAAGCATAGCTGGAAACACAGGTCCACATTTAAACCAGACCAAATACCTTCACCTAGCTATAAAGGTGCATCATCCAGACACCTTTGTAGGAACGGTACTCAGAGTGACTCAAACTAGCCTTATTACTTCACAGATGTCTCTCCTGCACCTTAGAAACACACTGTCAGTGTTTAGAAATGCTGTTTTCTCTCACCTGTTTACTTTAAACTGATTTCACTGCTGCAAAGGCATTGTCTCCCTTCATTAGCAGGGTTTTCACAGAAATAGCTTTGCTCCAACTTATGTATTTTAATAATTTACTCAACCAACATGTACTTGCTCATTTCCCTTTCAACTAGCAGTGCAACCATGCGAGTGCAATTCAGTGGATGAAGCAGCTATGAAAAAATGTTTAACTATGACCTTAAGCAGCCTAGTTATGCCAGAAACTCTCTGCTATTAATCAGTTACACTTTGTTTATAGTATTGACTTTGTACTCTTTATGGAGCCTTTCATTGCAGAAAAGTTGGTGGATAGCTCAAAAAATGTCAAAATTACATTCAGATTTCAGAGCACAGAAAAAAAAAAAAAAAGGAGGAGAAAAAAACGTGTCAAAATTCTTATGAATTTTCCAGATGCTGCAACATGTACTTTCAGAAATGTGGTGCATCATTTTCTTGTGTTATTTGAGAAAGTGTGTAATCACCCAGTTGTTGGGCTTATCATACAAGAAGTTGCCAGCAAATAACTGTTATCTCTCAAGCATGAGATTTCTGTCCCTGGCTGACACTGCTGATTAAAGAGTTCCTGTGGTGAGTGAGTGTGGAAAGGCAACCATTTTAGCTGGCGATATATTGTTCCCCATTCATATTATTTTAAAAAAAGGACGGTGCTTACACAAAGGGCAAACAGCATCATAGCTGGAAAGACAGAAGCAGCCATGAGTCTACAGAAAAACAAGTTACAATTCAGCACCAACGCAAGACTGTTGAAGAGATGTTACACTGAGGCTGGCAGGCTGCATTTAGTTAGATAGGTATGATATTCCATTTATGCAGCTGCCTGCCTGAAACTGTAGAGATCATCCTGATGAGAAAAAGGCAGGTCCAGAAGCTCTTCTGTCCTGAGCAGTGCTGCACTAGTGAATCCTGGCAATTCCTGCAGCTCCTGGTCAGAGGGATACATGCAGCAGAGTACGTGTCTCTTACCTACTCTCCAGTTCTCTGGGGTAGCCAAGGTCCACAGGAGCATGGGACACCTGGAGTTCTGCAAGGAAACATTGAGCAGTTAGACAGTAATCCCACTGGGGGCGAAGTCTGTCCTTGGAGTCAGTGTCTCTGCAGCATCTAGAGCTGTTGCCTAAATGGCAAATGGTTTAATAGAAAGAGACAACTCCAAAGTCGGCAACATAGCTGGGGCTTGTAATCTGAACAGCCGCATCTGACCTTTCTCTTAGCTGTCAGGGAAGAAGAATATCTTCATAGTGTACAGGCAAACGCCAGAAGTAACACATGGAAATTGAACAGGAGAGACAGAGCACGTGAAATGGAAGGGTTAACACATTCTTTTCTGGAAGAGGGTGTTACTCCCTCCGTAATTGATACCAAAGCAGCTTCGGGCACAGTGCATCCCAATGAGAGAGCATGTGGCCTAATTTGGCACTTCTTCCACCAGCAGGAGGCTCTTCTGCAGGCTATTCACAATCCAACTGAGGTTGGCATCCTTGCCTGGTTGAAGCTGACATACTGTGCCACATTATGAGTGGGAACAGGACCATCCTAACAGATTAGCATGAGCACAGACTTGCCAGAATACCAGTATGTGGATAATAGTTAAGTGTTAAAGGGGGGATCCCTGTCCAAAAATGATGAAATGACAGTCTGTCTTCAGCTTGCCCAGCTACAGTTAGGAAATCTGTCACAGGATACAACAGCTGAGCTCGGCATACCCCAAAGCCCTTTCTGCAGCCCACATCAAAGTAGAAACTCTGTTTCAAGAATCAGGTTCTCTGGAGGAACCAGGTACAGGCAGGTCCCCAGCAGAAAGCTGGGTGAGCCTCAGTAGACTGGTTATTTTCCGTGCTGGGGTGCCTTGTTTAGCAGGGAAGCCCAGTCAAGAATTTCTTCTATTTTTCCAGGGGAATTTATATCTGTTGGCTTCCTGGTGAATTTTGTAGTGAGGAAAAAAGGTTAGGGTCAGACTGTGTTGGAGCCTGTGCAGATGCACAAAATGGGAGGTAAGGCAGGAAAAGGCTCTCCCCATTTCCTACAGGCTCTTGAGGGTAAAGCAGTACCCCACGTTGGGTCTGAGTGCGTTAGCCACATTTACTCCTTGGAGGAGTGCTCTGGCCAAGTCAGATGGTGTGCTGCTGTGTCTCAGCAAGCAGCTCGGGCTGGTTTAGTCAAACTGACTGCTAAAGCTGCCATCTGCACCCCATGCACACAGCCCCCTGCCACCGCTGGCACCTTTCTCCCAAGCTGTGCCACCTACTCTGCTTTCGGCAAGCACTTGCCCTTTACCACCCTCCCCATCAGTGAGGGACCTGGCATTCCTCCCCCATGTCTGATGGGATTGTTCCATGCTTAGACTGTCCCACACACTTCCTGGCCCCATTTCCCAGTCCGAGTATTACCAAGATGACCCCAGTCATACTGCAGAGACCCTTTGCACTCCTTGGTGACCTCGTCCATCTGTGTCCACACCTGAGTGATGCTGAGTACCTTCAAAGCTCTCAGATGAGAACTGAATCTTTTGCAAGATACTTGTTGCACATAGCCAGGAGCTGTGGTGTGTGAGGCAAGGAAAAGTCACACTCGCAGGATCAGCATCAGCACAGCTGGGTCGGCATTCTCCTTTAGCCTTAGCCTCTCAGAATTAGTTGTTTTTCTATCTGCAGTTGGAAGAGGCACCTACCATTTAGGTTGCATAGGTGATGTATGCAAAAATATACTTCACAAGGACTTAATGTCATCTCTGAATACTCTTTTCAGAAGGTTTTCATAGTAAAAGGGGAAGAAACAACTATATTTGCACAAACTGTGGCCAAAGCATTTGACACTTTTTAAAGGTGTGTGTTGAAACACAGAAATATTTTTAACCCTAGATAAAATCTTGAGGAAATGTTTACTGGGCCTCAGAGGAAATGTAAATCAAAACTGCCAAAAAGGTGTCAGTAGATTTCATTTCAATTTACGTATTTAAAATGAGAATGAAAACGAGCAGAGTTCTGGGCAAGTTTGTGCTTCTGCATCTCCTTTTAGATCTGTTTACATTATACAGTGTTTTGGGAGTGTCACAAAGGTGGCAAGTTGCTGAATTCTGAATGTCCTTCAGTAGCTGGAACATTGCATTCCTGTGCCTTTTGATGAGTCACATTACTTATTTGTCACATATGTTGTTAACGCAAGGAAATGTATTCAATAAAAAAATTAATCCAGGCAGCCAGCCATGGACAGATGAATGAAAGTGACCAAAAGCAGGTTGGAGCAGAAAGCGATGAAGGGAGAAAGGGCTGTTAAATCTGTGCAGTCTCCAAATCCTTTTAATATCAAACACAAAGGTTTTAGAGAGTGAAATCAACACTTCCCAAAGCAGAAACCCCTCTTTTTCTGCTCCTGAACAGGAACCTGGGTTAGGACCAGGCTCCTTTCTTGACGTTTGACCTCTGTGATCTGTGCATTCTCCCTTGACCTGAGGACAGAGGAGGAGAAGCAGCTAGCATTTGTGTAGGCTGCTTAGCAGGCATGTGAAGAGCCTCTGGATCCTTCATCAGGGCCCACTGGGGACCCATTTTGGAAGGAAGGAGAAAGCTGAAGGCTTTGCCAGCATTATGCTGAGCTGTTGTTCTCTGGAGTCTAGTCTTCAGCCAGGTTGTGCAATCAGAGGACTTGGAATCAAGACAAGAATAAACCCAAATACAAAACAAGGTTTCTGTTACATCACCTCATTTCACCATTGTCTCCCTAGGGCATGTGGACACCACAACAGATCGCTGCCAGCTTCATTATTCTAGCACAACATTTTCTCCCCATCATTTCTGAAGGGAAAATTAATATTCTGCTATGTTAATCAGGGCTAATTTTTGGCTATCCCAAACAGCATCTCCAAGCCCCTCATGCCTGACAGCTGAGGCAAAGCTATTGTGATAGATTAGCACAGTGACAGCTTCTTCCATCGTAGGTTAGTCTTGGTGGTCGTCCCAGCCATTGAGAGCCAGATTCTGGCCATGGTTTCAGGAACTTAAACACCTCATGGTAGTGTAAACTGGCCCTATACACTAGTAATCTTGCCAAGAACCAGTTGACTTACCAGGAAACACAGAAGGCAAAGGAACCCAGGTCGTTGTTCATGAAGTCAGATGAAATGTGGAGTGAACAGACTCATTTGAGCTTTTCACCCCATTTTTGCTCTTTGGCTAGAGAGGAGGCAATAGCAGCTTTGGCACTTTTCTAACAAAGAAAGGCTTGGGTGGAAGGGGCTGAATACTTTCTCTTGAAATAGATGGGTACGTGGAAACTCTTTGATATGACTCCCACTGCCCACTGCCTGGCCAGAGGCTCATTCCTTCCGAGAGATGGCTTCAGGCAACTCATCTTTCTGATTTCTATCTCAGAGAGGTGAGCCTTTCCTACACCAAAGCATCAGGGAGGTCTTGAGCACTGCCTCAGTGTGGTGCCCTGCTTGCAGGCATGGCTGAGTGGCTGACTGCCATGGGAAAGGGAATAGATTTTGTGCCTTTTGCTAAAAGGAAATGGAGTCTCCTCCCTCAGAAGGTAACTTCTGGCTGTGTAGGCTTGTTGGCCTCCAGCAGCTACAGCTGTTATGCATGGCATGGAGAGGTGCATCTTGTGGTAGCAGTGCAAATGAAGGATTTTATTTTTGTTTTTGTCTTTAAATAATGGGAATTTAATATTTCATTATTTGAGACATGTTGCTTTCAGATCTGTCCTCTGAGAAACTGAGATCACTGCAGCCTGGAGACCTGCCAGGACTCAAGGGAATTACAATCCTAGACTAATAAATTTTGGTCTGACCTAGAGCAACCATAAATCCTAAATAACCCCTCTTACTTCACTCATGTTACTCTAAGCTCACCGTGGTGTTTCAGACCCTGGACATTGTCCATGCCACCTCTCCCTGAAAGAACAGTTTGATGGAAAAATTGTGTTTAAGGAAGCATTCCTGCTACCCCGAATATCCTCCCTATTCATTCAAAATATAAAAAAGGAAAAAAAAAAAAAGAAAAAGAGAGGCTCTTTTACTCTAAAAAGATGAACAATCTTAATGCCTTCTGTTGTCTTCCCAGGCCTTTCAACTTGCCAGGAAAAATCCTTCTCATCCTTCCTTTGCTGGCCTAATCTCAGCAGCTCTCTTAGAAATCTAATGAAATCAAAGTGTAATCTGGGATCTCTAGCAGAACCTGAGCATGTCCATTTAAAGGCTGACTGCTTCCCAGTGAGGCAGCGTTTCAGTGTTCCACAGAAGAGTTCTGTTGTCCCCCAGCTTCCACCTGGTGGGGTAGGAATTGCTGCTGCCCAGCGAGCACTACTGCATTTACCAGTTCACTGCATTGACCAGCTAGCCCTCGCAGCACTGTGGTGAGGTCGGGGGGTTGAGCCAGGCAGGGGAAACTGGATGCACAGTTTGCAGTAATTAGCAGTGTGGGTTGCAGTGTATTTGTGCAGAGATATTGGCACATGTCCCACATGTTCAACTGATTTTGAAAATCTGATCCTAACAGTTAAGATCAGGGTTGAACCACAGGTAAAAGTAGGACTTGGTATGTTTTGTCTGCTGTTCTGCAGGACTGGAAGAACTGAGTTTCAGTTCCTACGGTTTTCAGAGGCAATTTTCCGCTCTAAACCCACACCGACCTCATACAGAGCCCAGACTGTTCCTCTGTTGCTCACATACGCTGATTTTGGATTCACATGAGCCACTCCACTGCTTGCATTGTCATCACAGCGCACTTGAGATTCGAAAGCAAAACTTTGTCTCCTGCTTTCCCACATATGCCGTGATTGCTCGCGCACCAGGGGAGTCCTGATATTCTCATCTACCTGCGTGAAGGATCATTTGTCACTTCAGGCCCTCTAGCCACCTGGAACATGGAAATTCCATTTACATAAATTCAGGGCCTGGGTTGTCTCTCTGCTCTCGCTGTTGTCACAGCAGCCTAATTCATGGCTGGTCATGTCAGCCCTCCACCCGCTCATGGTGCCGTGGAGTTACAAGGAGCAAGCACAAAGTGGAAAAGGGGAAATGCATTCTTCAGTCTGGCTCAGAACTGCAGGCTGAGCATGCAGAAGAAACCTAAGGGATTTCATGCAGAGAGGTTTAAGAGGGACAGTAAGCTACTCTGGAAATGACTTATCACACAAATATATCACAAAAATAGCTAGTTCTTCCTGTCCCTAATAAAGACTTTCACAAATTCCCTCTTTACCCAGGAGATGAGTTCTGGAAAACCACATGTATCTTAGGGAGCTTCCTAGCTATCTTCTACTACAGAATGGTCTACCTAAGGATTTCAGCCTTGTATCGAACTCCTTGGGGAGCTTCAAATGTTGCCTTTCCACACCAGACAACATCCAAATCAGCTGTTGGCATAAACAACAGTCAAGCTGCCCTCTTTTCTTGCCAGAAGAACAAGGTCCAATGTGTCTTTGCAACCACAATTTTTTCCACCATAGCTTACAGATCAAGACTTCCCACCAACCAGCCACCCGTGTTTTTGTGTGTGTGTGTGTGCGCGTGCGTGCGTGCGTGTGTGTGTGTGTTCCAGCTATGGAATGATCTCCAGGAGGCTCAATTCCAAGCTAAGGAAGGCAAGGGCATGGGTCCAGCTCCACTCTGGGACATGGCAGACGATTCTCAGAAATCTGCGGGAATTCTGCTTGCCTAAACCTGAGCTGAATTTGACCCATATCAAATTTTAATGCAACTTGCAGAACTCTTACATTACAGCTTTCTTCTCTTCATTTAGTTCATAGTTCAAAAACTAATATCCCCCATTTATCAGCATTTCACAATGAGTTATTTGTTTAGTAGCAAAGAAAAGTGATTAAAACAGACAACATGGTGAAAATCACATTCACATCCTCTGCACTGCTGTATAATTCATGCTGAAGAACAAATGAGATTACAGCTCTGGGACTGTCTCCAGAATGAGTTACATTTGTCCCGTTTCCCATTCTTGCTATAATCTTTGTCAAGACAGTAGAATGATATGTCCCATTTGCTGTCCCTTTCACAATATTTGTCACACTACTGCAATAATAGAGTTGCTGGATACCCATATACACATCATGAATTATTTGTTGATGTAGGGAAAGTTTTCTCGTATTCTCTTTGAGTAATCTGTCCTTCCCTTTAAAACCAGAAATAGGTACTAATCAACATTATTCCTTTTTATTTCTTTCATGATAAGATATGGTCCTCTCAACCTGTTGTTTAGAAGTGGTAGATGAGGAGGGTGTGAGCAGCAGAATGGTGCCAGATACAGTGTATCACTTTGCTAATTGCAAAGAGGGATCCAGGTGTTGGCAAACATCAAACCTACTCATATAGCATCACCAGCCCTAAAGGGCAAATAATTACAACAGATAAATCACTGTTCAATAAACACACCATTAGAACAGCCATCTACCCCTAAGCAAACAGCTTTGAGAAAGCTTACCTTCTTGTGCAAGCATTTGTGCACGACTGATAGGCATCAACTAACAGCATTTAGTTAAGCTTACTTCAGAAATGGGTATGCTCTGGTTGCTGCTGAGTAAATGCAAATAGGAAAAGCAAAGGAAAAAAAATGAATGCATGAAAAGCAGTAGTGATGCTTCAGAATTAATGGGAAAAGAAGGGAACAAACATTTCCCTGTTTCGCTCTCCCTACTAGAAATCCCTCGCGTGGCAGAATACCAGTAGGGGGTCGGGTTACTGCCCTGAGCAAGCAATCCCCTGTTCCATTAGAGGTTCAGTTTAAAGCTTTACCTGCTTCTCCTTGGTTGGAAGTCATGAGAGAGCAGGCTCATTCGTGTTGTCTTCAACCTATCTTGAGTTTGTCTGGTCTGGAAATTAGATGGTTTTGAACACTGGACCATGACAGGGAAGTGTGGCTCCGGGCTTAGACTCCTGAGGTATCTGCTGCAGCTCTAGGAAGTATCTGGTGGGTATCTGTGGCCGAGTGCTTCAGCTCTGATGTAAATGACCCAGGGACTCTTTTAGTGCTGTCTTAAACTGGATGTCATAAGCCAGCCGTGTACTACCTGGGTCTTTCTCTAGGAGGTCTGCAAGCTTAGGAGTCTTAAACAACACAGACATCAAAACAGGGAGACTGTCATTTGTGCCATTCACACACAAAATGAACTTCTCTTGCTATACAAACAGAAGCAGCATTATAGTAGTCAGTTTTGTATTTGGAAATGGAACAGTAACAGGAATGCTGTCAGTTTTTTCAGAGATTATGTATTCTTCCTGGATACTTTTTGTATTGCTGTTTGAAATATGCATTTTCAAATGTGAAATATAGGCATGAATATTATGTACCAGTTTAAAAAAAAAAACCAACAACATATAACTGGCATTGAGCAGATGTCTGGAGAGAATAGGAACAGGGAAAGCATAAGGATACTCCTTCATCCCCTTAATGCCATCCTCCCAGCAGCCAATTATTTTCAGCTCAGGAGGTATCCTTGCCACCCCAACATTTTCCTTCCCTTAACCATAAATGTTCAGTCAGCCTGTTCAGGTGAGAGCTAGATAGTAGTCAATGATAGTTGTCAATGTTTTTCAGCAATGATCCAGAAGGATTTCATGTTTTAGACTAAGATGGGATACTTCACACTGGTTAAACTGAAAGAATGAACTAAAAGACCACAAGCCAAGCTTACCAGAGGCAAAACGCTACCTCCGTTTTTGCACACATCTGTCAGTCAGCCAACAGAGTAGGAGAAGGAAATCAATGACCATAGATTCCCCAGCTAGAACCAGTTTTTCATTTGCTGCTGTTTACAAAAGATATGTAGGCTGAAGCCAGCTTCCTACACCTTGAGAACAAGACAATTATATATATATAATTATTCGGCTCTTTGTTCTTGGTTATGTGTTGCATTCAGCTTAATAATATATTGAATATATTGTGCCTTGTTAACCACAGCAATCATGTTTATGCACAACCAGGAGAAGGTATGAATTTCCAGGAACCATTGTGGGGTTTCACAATGTACTGAGGAAGGAAAGCAAGCAGTTGCATAATTATTCCAGCATGACATGTTCATGCATAAAATTAGGCCTTTTCTCCAAGCACTGTCTGTCAATAAGCCCTGAAAGTCTATAGGAGAGCTGTTCATAACACATTCAATTTTACCTATCAGTATGATGTCCAATTACTTGGGAAAGGGTGAAAGACTTTATGCCACATCTAAACATGACAGACATAACCTTTAAGTACTGGCAAATGCCAAGATGTTGCTGGCAGTAGGCATTCTGAACATGTTTGTGTTTTTCTTTGTACACAATTTCCTTTTTTTATTTTTAAATGCAAATTGTTAAGTATTTTAAAACTCTGCATTTTCACATCTCCCAAGGAGCCAGTTTAGAAAATGGAAGGAAGTTTTACACTACCTAAACTTTCCTAATGCATTAACATAAAATAGGTTTTCTTCCTTCCCTGGGTACTAAAATAGCATTTCCCTGACCCCTGACTTCAGCACACAAGTATCGAGTTGTAAGTTCAATGGTAAGTCCAATCATTAGGCCCTGCACGAAAGATTTTTTAGAAGTAACATAGTTTTGTTGTATTGTTGTAAGTAAAACACATCAAAAGATTCTCTAGTATCTCCAAATGGTAAAACTCATCTGTACCTCACAAGTCTTTTGAAATAGGCCAGTATGTCTTCCTTCCTAATACCTCCCAGCAGGGAGCACAACAGCAGGCCTAGTTTGTCTTAATTATTTCTCTTTATCTCCACAGGACGAAGAGATTACTGCCAGTATGTCACTGGCTGGAACAGAGGAAGCCAAAGAGCGTAAGTAATCTCCATTTCTCTACAACTACTACCAAAGCTCAGGTAACTGTGATGGCAGAACCTGGTGGAGGGAGTGGAGACCTGGAAAGTGAGATCTCTGTTGCTTTGGTTTACCCATTGTAACTAGAAATAGATGGTCAGAGTCACATATGTGTAGAAGAGAGAAAAAAGTTTCTGTGTGTAAAGGAGGATACGTTTTATCCTTGCTTACCACACAGGGCAACAAAAAAGAGAAAGCTGGTTGCAGTCACTGAGACAGCATGCTTTAGCAAAGACAAAACTTTAAGAAACACAGCCTCTATATTAACCATAAAAGAGATATTTGAGTACTAGGAATACTTAAAATACTAAGTGCCCTTAAAACAGAAAGAGACTGCCAGAGTTTCCATTTTATAGGACTGTGTGTATATTGTAGTTCTTTAAGCATTAGAGAAGTTATCTTTTTGTCAGTTACTGACTCCCGATGCAGCACCGGGTGGCTTCTCTTTCAGGTACCTTGAGGAGCCGGCATCTTGGGCTTTATGTTCCTGGAAACATGTTGTGGCCTTTGATTTCAAATCCATGGCCTTTTGGGGAATGCAGTGTCAATTTTGGTTGCATCTTTATTAGTGTCATGGCTGACTGTTCAATTAATGTGTTCTTGCTTTTCTTTCTTTGTTATTAAAGGAGTCCTGTTCTGTTTTTAGCAGGGCACCATAAGCTGGCTTAGTAGCCTGATACACTGCCCAGAGACATTAATGGGGACTAGAACAAGATTCTTATGTGATTCCTAGGGCCTCATCAGTGATGCAAAAATAAGATTGTAACATAAATCTCAGTTACCATTTTCTTACGTGCTTTGTTCATCTGTGGTGATCTTTTCAAGACTGCCTTTCTCTTAACTCTTCATGGCCCTGAGGAGCAATCTTTTTGCATCATTTGCATCCTGATCAGAACTAATAACTCAGCCATAATTTCAATAAATGTTCATGGAAATATTTAGCATGAAAGACTCAGTAGAAGCACCTTGCAGAAGTAAAAGAGACAGTTAAAACCTGCCAGTTCATACTGAAAGCTTAGCTCTGACTGACCTTACATCTGTTCCACATCCTGGATAAACATAAACCCCACAAAATCACTGCCTTACTGGCCTAACCGAGATTATTATTATGACTCTTCTCCTGTTGATCATCGTGGATGAGAGATGAAAACTCAGCTCAATCGCCTTTTGCTGCCTGCTCCACATAATGGATACCTACTGATGGTGAATAATTTTTCCTTGACATTAAGAGCTGGATTACAGTGCTCAGCTCAGTCCATCCGATCAGCTTTAGGGATTGCTGCAATCTGCAGTTCTCTGTTATACAGGGGGTTATAGATAGGGCTTTTTGCCCTCTCTCTAGCTCTTATATAAAGGCACAGTCGTCAGACTGGGTCACCACTAAAAAGGAAGCTCTGGGCCTAAGATTCCTCAGTTTTAAAGGGCAAATGGAAATTGACCAAAAAGCTAACTAAATGCTGATGTTGATGAGTAGCCTCTCCATTATCCTCACGCAGCAAAGGGTAGATTTACAGGACTGAAGTCAGCAGGAAATCCTTTCAAGCAGCTTTAAAAATTTTAGCCAAGAATCCTCTTCTAGCAGACTTTTGGCAGCATGTGTGCACCCTTCTGGTTTCCTTTTTCATGAGGATCATGCTATGCACATAGTGAAGGATTAAAAAGCAAAATACCAATAATAATACTATATTAATTTCAAAAACTGGCAAGTTTTCTTCCTTGAAATCAGGAAGTACCCTTGAGCCAGCTGGACAGACTGAATACTGGCTATCAATTCTGTTCTCCAAGACAGAAGACATTTGATAACCTCTGTCAAGCATATTTTTTTTACCTCTTTGAAGCACAATCTGTATCTTCTTCTATAAAAAACAGTGAGGCCCTGTTTCTGACAGAGGCCTTGAGGACAATGCAGCTGATAAATCCAGGTGATGATGATGAAGATGATGACTGCTTTAATAGGTTGTAAAACTCCTGCTGTTGGCATTTAGCCACGCACAGTTGCCTGTTTCACTGTTCTGGGAATCCCACAGCAGTCTGACAAATCTAAATCTTACTCTGAGGCCCATGTTTGAAGATACAGTCATACTGGCCTCCAGGACTGGTGTCCCAGGATCTGAGCATGGTTTTAATGTCAGAAAGCATGGCGAGGTTACATAGCAGCAACAGTAATGACAGCTTCTGGCTAGAAAAATATCCATGTACAAAATAGTCATCCACCTGCAGTTCACCTGTGATGGCCTAAAAAAATGACTGACTTGCTGAGCTTCTGTCCTGTGAAAAATGTAAAATCCTGGTGAAAGAGGGTGAGTGATTCAACAGTGCATGGCACTTCTCTTCTGAAGAAATGGAATAGGGGACACACACCTACATCTCCATTCAGCAAATCATGGCTGATGTGGTGATCCATGCCTCGTGAGTGGTAGAAATGGAAAGACTCCATTTTGTACTATACTTGTGCAACTCATCATTATATAATGAGAAAAAAATCACAGCATTGTGTTCGTGATTCATGCTTGAAAGTGTTAGGCAGCTGTTTACTTTGTGTTGTATTTGTTTGTGTTACTGATAGTCCTTTGTTATTATACATGTAACAACAACTCTATTTTAATTTTTCCCCAGAGCTGGAAAAATCTACCTAGATGCAACCTTTAAGAATCTTTTTCTTAGTCCACTCCTCTGTAAACTAGAGGTGGGGTAAAAATCACAAAATGGGCAAAAACTGTCCATGTTGTGCACTTCTTTCTTTTCTTTCTCACCCAAGGCCTGCTTTCGTCCTTAACAGGCTCAATGACATTTCCAAACAGCTGAATGTTTTCGTTCTTTCTAGCTAGATTTTTCTAAGCAATCAGACTTCTGCTGCAGCATTACATTAAAAAAAAATAAAAAAAAATAAACAGAATGAGCATTTCAACTACAAGCAGTCTTTGCTCTTTCACTGCAGCATGGCTCCCGTCCAAAGCCAATTATGTAAAACAACAGCACCTCAGCACCATTACCAACAGTCATCTAAAAGGAAGAATTGCACCTACTCAAAGCTGAAAACATTTTCAAGAAATTTAATTATTTTCTTACTTTCTCGCCTCGAGCATGCTTCCTACCTTACTTCACTCTAAAACGCCTTGGGTGTTATTCATCTAGAACATATGGAGCACTATATAAATCCAAGTAGTTGCTGATTTTACTTAAAAGTCAGGTTTTATTTTCTGTTTTTACTTCTGCCTGTTTACGCTCCTTGAAACATCTTTTGCATTGCCCCAGATGTCGCTTCTCACAGTGCTTCATCTTTTGTACATGCTAATCTTGCTTCCTCAGTACTTGTGATTTTTTGCTTCATATAGTGATGGAGAGAAATGCAATGCCAAAAACTAATTGTCAAAGAAAATGGCAAAATGATTTAAGTTCATGCCTTTAAATTCAGTATCAATTAAGTTTAATGGTCAAAATCCTTTCATCGATTTATGAAACTGTGTAGATCATGATTTCTAAAGTAAGAAGTGACTCTGAGACAGCTCTATCTAATAGAGAGATTTCTCTTTATTTTACAGCCTACTGTCTTAACTTTAACATACTATGGAAATAATTTGTAGCCTTTTGTTCTCATATTGGGTTTTCAATGATCTTGGTCAAGAATTCCAAGTATGTTGATAACAGCTGCTGGCAAAGCATGTTCCCTGTGCTGCAATTGGCTATAAGACGGAATAATTGAAGCATGATTTACTCTCAGATATGGCAGCAGTGGGCTCTCAGTTATACCCTGGAGGCACAGTGAGTTGTTAGTTACTGGATAAGGTTGTGGTGGTCTTCTAACATGTTTTTCATTTAACAACTGGGATGCCCTGCAGACCATAGTCATTTCTAGGGAGTGTTCTTCATGAGGGAGTCATCTTAATTAAGATGTATATTGTTTCACATGTAAGAAACACATCTCTGCATAAATATTGATGCTGGTTCCTGTGTGCATTCATTGTACTTCCTAAATGAACGTTCATTAAAATGAGAGGGCTGAGTGCTTTCATCGCTATCAGGCAAGCTCATACAGTGTTTTGGGTCTTCCCATCCCTTGGTTTGTAGTGTAAAAAAGGCTACATACAAGGGTAAGAGGAAATAATAATTTTCTGCCTTATATGTTTCTGGGCACTCATTCAGTCTGGGTGCTGACTTCACCTGGCTCCGAATTCTCACAGGTAGTTGGCATTCTGGAAGCCTATGTTAAAACTGCTTGCTCATGGTCCAACATGACAAAACTTATTACCTTACTGATTTCAAGACATTGACTACAAATGATTCCCTTTCAATTTATTTTTCACTCCTTTATCTACAGTTCTCCCCTAACATGAACTGGGAGCTGTGAATGGAAGCAAATGTTTGGACGAAATCTCTTTGACTTAGGCATGTGATCAGACAGCCCATAAGATATAAGAGGCACTGAAATGAATGGGGAAATGGGGAGGGAAGAGGTAAGAAGAGACTGAAGGACACATGGGAATATACACAGGATTAAGGCAACTAGAAGCAGAAGACAGAACTCGGCCCTGCAGCCCAGATGTTTTTTGCAAAGCAAGCAATTAATACGATATAGTGCCAACCACCAGCCTGAATTCCTCTTGTCATCATTGAAGAGAATAAATTAGTAGACATACATAGATTTTGAAAGGAGGAAATATGTACTACATTCCAGAGCATGCATGTTTCTATTAACTTACACTCTACGGAGCTGGATGAGAAGAGGCAAAAAATGTGGGACTTTGGGTCTCGGTCCTCTTTGGAAGCTTCCACTCATTTAATCACCACTAATTTTGGCCTCGTATCTCTGTAGTTTTTCTCAGTACTAAGACTTGCTCCTGCTGCTGCTGAAGGCTATGGAAAACCCTCGTTGTGCTTCAAATCACTGGATTTATAAGTAGTCTCTCTGGAGTCAGTCAGCAGGGATGTCAATAGAGCTGTCCTGGTGCCTGCTAACAGTAAAGTCCAAACTTTTCTCATTAAGATAAGGACTATAGCAAAGACCTACAGAAAAGATGCAGGGGCCGTGGCTCTGCCATTCAGCAGCACTGTGCTAGCAGGACCACAGGCAGATCGTTGTTGGTAAATACCAAAAGAGGTGCTGTGTGACCCTGTTGTGGGGAACTTCAGAAACCTCTGTAAAGTCCTGCGTAAATACATTATTATGCTCAGCAGCAGTACCTGCTGCTTCAGTTTTGCTTGCTGCCCCTGTTTGAAGATCTGGTGTGTGCAATGCTGTTAAGGCACTGGAGAGCTCCATCAAGGAAAAGAGCAGTTCCTTGGCTTAAAAAGCCCTAAGAGGCATTAAGAAAGGCTTGTTGGTTCTGCACAAACATAGCAGCATTAAATTATAACCCAAGCTTTTTACCAGCCTCACTCAAGTACAGCAAATACCAGCTGGAGGGTAAGGAGGGATTTGCTTTCCAAACAGCTAGGAGAGACATTTATTTCACTAAATTAAACAAATATCATCCTGTTTATGGCAGTAAAAGTCAGATGGACATCATGAGCTGTGGCCTGTACTGCAGGCTGTTCAGGACTTGGCATCCAAGAAAGATCTCAAGGGAGTACAGCAAAGCTACAGAAAATGCAGATACGTGGGCTGCAGATCAGCGGGATCCAGGCACAAAGCCACAGGGATGGAGGGCAGGTTACTTCCACCAGCCACAGTGATGTTGCTGGTGCTACAGTGTTCTCCTGTGGTCTCTTGAGAGTGCATCTACCTGCTGAAGAAATGCAGCATGCACTGGGCTTCTGTCTGGAAGATAACCATCTCCACTCCACTTTTACTTGAGTTTGCTGAAATGAGTAGGGAGGCCAGGAGAGGAGCCCCTGGGACTCAGATAAATAAGGAGAGGAAGAAAAGGAGGAGTGAGGGGGCATTTAGAGGAGGAAGACTTTTTGCATCCCCTCTGCAACATACTACTGAAGGTCCCAGGAAGTGCTGCTCACAGTCTGACCAGAAGTGGTTGTGTGTCATTGCTGATACGGCTGGGACTCACTTCAGCACCATTGACCATCTAAATTACCAGAGATGCAGCTTTTCCTGCCTGCAATGTACTGGCTTAGTCCTGGTTATTGAGGGCTGCCCAATGCCTGACTAAAGGGGCAGAAACTGTCCCAGTAGGAAAGAGGAACTGGGTCCAGTTCATTCCCTGAGTGCACGAGTACAAAGAACACTTGTATCATGCTAAGAGCACTCACGCCATGCTTTCTGTAACCCTGCAGCACTATGTATATGAGTAACCTCTACCACTCATCTTCATTACTCTCCAGACGGTGGCTGCTAGCGATTCTGAATCTCTCAACTTTACAGGGTCCCCGTTATCCATAATGCAAGAAAAAGGAACCCCATCACACTGAATGATACAGAGGATTTCCAACAACAATTTTCATCAGCTGGTTTTTCTTATTGTGACCTGGGTTTGGGCATTTTGTCAGCAGCCACTCACACACAGAATGTTCTGGCAACCTGCAGAGAGGCTGTGACCCTCTTCACTGCAAGCAATCTGGGAGGCAATAGGGCATTCGTTCCCTCCCAGATAACTGGTGGGAAGGTTGATTGATTTGCTTGATTGATTTGCTTGATTTGTCAAGCAACCCTCCAACTGATTTCAGGGGGGCTGGCATTTCACTGTTTTCACCTCTTTTGCCCTACATTCCTACATTCCCTGCTTTCCAATGCTAACATACTTTTTGTGGAATTTAAGGCCTTCCTTCTTTATATTTTAGGTATAGCTGTCTTTCCTGATTATGCAGACAGTCTTGAAAATGCAAACCAGAATACACCTGCCACCAGGAACAGGATAAACTTTCTGATTGTTTTAAAGAAGAGTTGCTCTAGGCTTGTATTCTTCAGTGAATTGAGACCTTAAACATACCTTACCTGGGGTTTGCAGGAAGTCTCTGGTGAATCCAGCATTTTAGTACAGCTCTTGAATCCCAACCTCGTGTTTTTTTCTGAGGACTGTCATTTTGCTGGTAGGATTAATGCCTGTGTGGTTGTGAGAGAGAAGCGGGAGTGGACTAGTCAATACTAATGCCAGTATACATACATGCAGACTTACTTCAAAAAAAAAAGAAATGGAACTTACCTAACAATAACTTAGAAAATCTGATTTCTTATTTGTTCCAATGGTGAGAGGCATTTCCTTTGTTTCAATCTACTTCTCAGCAGGAGTCCCACACTGATGAAGTATCATCAAATTGTCAGCTCCCACTGAGAGAGACACCCGCACTGCTCACTGATTGGAGAGATGGAAGCAGTGACAGGTGTTTCTAAAAACTGTTGGGTTTTAAAGTTAAAGGAAAAAAATATTTTTCCCCTCTTGGAAGATATTTCTGAAATAGAAGAACCTGAAGCAAGGCCATGAAAATTATATTGGGAGAGACTGCAGAAAACAAATGAAATTAGCTGGTGTAGCAAGGAACTTGGTGGCAAAAGAGTGTGGTAGAAGGATATAGGAAAGATAAATAAAATAGAAAAAAAATCAGCCAGCAATTTTGATCAGGAGCAATGAGACGTACGATAAAATTAAAGTCAGCTTTAGTGGTGCAGGGAACTTCGTTCTAGGTCAGCTGAAGTCTCAGTAATTTTCTGGCAGAGCAAGGCGAGGCTGTTGTTGGGGTTCATCTCACAGCGGGCCATTCATTCGAAGGAGTTGGTGGGATTCCGAAAATGGATATTCATTTTTATGAATAATGAGGATATCTGCACTTATATTGGTTAGAATGAGAATGCAAAATTTATGCAGGACCGGTAGCACCACTTATTAAAACTGTGCGGCTCTTCTCACAGCAAAACCATATTTCGTTTGCCTTTTTAACCATTTCAGAGAGAGTAATGGAAATTCTCATTGAAATTGTTCAGCAGTGCTCTCCTCTGCTAAATGGGGATAATGCCAAGCCCTGCTTTTACACAGATGAAAACAAGTGTGTTAATTTACGTGAGGTCCGCAGCTGCTAAAGTCAGGAATGTGACATGAATGTCCATGATAAGATGAGTAACCCTACCTTCAGCAGGAAGTGAATGGTGTTCAGTAAACAAGCCTGGGACCACACAAACAGAGGAGAAGGGAAAATATTGAACAGCTTCTCACACAGCCGTTATTTGTCTGTCCCCTGTATTATGAGCCACAGGCCCTCTGGGGAGAAATAATATATGCTCATGCAATTAGATAATGCATGCACACAAGAGGGTTAATTAAGGTCGCACAGTTCTGACATCTCCTGTCTCTGTGTTTGAGTTTGCAGCCTTAGCAGTGCGGTGTTTTTCGGGTGGTTGTTTTTAACTTTTGTGTTTGTCTGACAGAAGATAGTCCGTATTCATGTTCTAACACCAACCAACCTTTCGCTTCCCCCTGTGTTGCTAAACTGCATTGAACCCCCTCATCCTACCAGTGCAGGATCCCTCTTGGAGCTTAAATCATGATCAGCTCCCTTCAGCAAGGGAGAGTGAGCAACAATAATAAAGTATTTTCAGTTTCTTCCTGCTGCTCTTCTGAAAAACAGCAATGGAGCTGAACAGCCACAGACAAACTCGTAATAAGGCTTTGATTCCCTTTTATGTGGGGATGCGCTCCTTACAGGACTGGTGGAAGAAGGCAACTGAGTGGGAAGGGGCTGGTTTGTGTGGGCGTGGAGAGAGTTCACGGTGGGCTACCCTGCAGTTCTTTTGTGTAGAGCATGTTCAATATACTTTGGAGAGAGATGCTAAGTGAACAAAGATGTCTGAACGCTTCTATACTCAGAATAATTCATGTTGTCTGTCATGTAAGGGCCAGATGCTTCCTCTGGACCCCTTGGGTAAAGGAGCTTTTCACGGGCTGTGAAGAGCACCAGGCTGGCAGCCCCACAGATGAGGTGTCCAGCCTTTTGCTGCTTCTGCAGCAGCTGGGGGGCTATTGCAGTAGGTGGCACTCCACCTATCGCTGTTACATATTAGGCAGATAAAGCAGTTTAATTATGTATCCGCAGGGCACTCTCCTGTTGTTTCTCTGTTTTTTCCCCATTAACCCTCTTCTGAACACACCTGACCCCTTTATCATGGAGCTGAATGGTCCCACTATGTCTAAGCCTCCCAAGACAGCTTTTGGCAGTAAATTTAGGCCAGACATTTTCCTGTCTCTCTACAGTAATTTTTCTCCTGCCATTCTTCTCATCTCATGTGCAAACCCTCCTGGGAAAGTCCTACAGAAGTTAAGAGGGATGAAACCAATAAAAGTCTATAGAAGTGTAATACTATTCTATTCTGGAATTGAAATGGAGAGTGCTGTCTTCTGCAACCTTTTTGAGCCATGCTACTGGATTATATTCTTTGACAGAGATGTTAATTGTATTCTATTCTATAGGATGTTCAAAATGTAAAGAAAGGTTATCATTTTCTCTTAAAGTCTACAGGACTTTACCACAGAAAACGACATCACAGACTGTATAATGCAGTCACCCCATGAAGTATGCCCATGTCTCTTTTGTTAGGTACCTTTTTTATTTTTTGTATGAATTATTTATTACTCATTAATACCGGAGGAAGTGAATTGTGCTCCTGAACATGACCAAGAGAATGACAGAGGCAATGTGGCAATAATTACAGGAGTGTGTGAGCTCTCTAAATGCCTGTAAAAATGTTTTCATTGGTTGTAGAGGGGGAAAAAAAGGACATTTAATGTCTATTTTTGTAGGAAGCTTGAATACCCTGGTGATGAGTGTTATATAAATACCGTATAGACCATTTTAAACAGTCTGTAAACCTCATCTTGTGTACTGAGGATGAGAGTAATACACAAACACAATACACACTCTTTGACATACTGACATCTGTTCTTAGAAGCTAAAGAATTTGGCTGGATGAAATAATCATTGCATCTATAGATGAGGAGTTGAGCTGCCCACCAGATCCTTGGTAAATCCACTGTGAAATGAGAAAGAGATCTCAAGGCATCAGATTCTTGTGTGTGTCCAGAGTGTGCTGCCCCTGCAGAATATCTGAGCATCATCCTGGAGGTAGGGCCCCACAATTTACTTTCCTTCTGTGGTCATCAAAGAGTTTTAATGTGTCTTGGGTAGTGGTAGAAAACTTAGACCTAACAGCTTTTCCTGCATTAGGGATACAGTGCACTCAGCACACCCGTCACAATTACATCTCGACCTTTTCTGGCAGGTAACCCCAGCAGAATAGCATCAATGAATTTAGTAGTAGACTCTTTCCTTTTAAGATAATCCAGTGTCTTCATTTCTCTTCTGTAAGCTGTTTTACATTTTTTGGCCCTACCTCCTTATGGTTAGGATAATGAGTTGCTAAAATAAGTCCTTCTTAAAAATGCAGAAGTAAAACAACAGAGCTCTATAAAATAGGTGCATTTTGTGGAGCTGTCACTGAAGAGAAGATGTGGCTGATCATCTGAGTGACGTGAACAGACAGAAGGGTTATGGGGGGTTATTTTCCATAGACAAAGAGCAAGTGTCCTTGCACTCTGAATAGCTCTTGTTTTAGAATAAGGAAGCAGAGAAAGAGGGTGAAGGGGAGTTTGATCCAGGTAGGTAGATCTACATAGCAATCCCGGTTGGCTTTCAGTGGGAGTTGTAGAGGGGTCTTCCCCCTTTGCCCAAGTTATGATTAGCTCCCCTTTACAATACACCAGCAGAAATCAGCAGAGAGTTACTGGTGCTACTGGCAGCAATGGGAAGTGGAAAAAAGAGGAGAGTGCTGTGTGTGTAAGTGCACGTGTGCACAGATGATTTGCTCTGTGACAGTGACTGCAATGGACTTAGCTCAGAAGGAGCACTCCCTGAAGAGTGGCTGCAGGATTGCTTTAAGCCTTAATGGCATAATAATAAAAAAAAAAAGCCTCACATTTACATATTTATCTTGTACCATTAAAGGCAAATGTCAGCAGCAGAAATGAAGAGAGGGGAGACTGAAAGATTTTGCCACTGATGCTTAAACCTTCCAAGCAACCAGAGTGAAAAAAGCTCCTGGGCTATTTCTTCCTCCAAGCCTGTGCTCCTGTCTGCACAGGCACTCTCTGAGCTTGAAATAGTTTTAAAATGTCTCATGCGCAGACTCAGTGGTATTGCTGGTGCAGCTTCAATGGGAGACCAGTTCCTATTTTATACAGTACTGTATAGGCCTGCTGCTGAGTGCAGAGGAAGTTAATGCCTCAATTTGCCATTTACATGAGGTTTTGTCACGTGTGGAAGTATTTTCCTTAATGGGGTGGAAATAAAAGAAATTTTTGTCCCCCTTTCCTCTTCACCCCTGAACCTCAGTTTTCTTCTTTTGTGTTTCTAATTCTAGTTGGAAGCATAAAGTACAAAAATATTTCCATAAAAGCCATTTTGCCATAATCCAAGTTTTTTTTTCTGACCAGCGGCACTTACAAATGTTTCTTTTGGGACTTTATCCAAACTGCAAGCCTTAGTGAGGGTCAATTTTACTCAGCACTCAAAACCTGATAGCAAAATTTTACCAAAAATCAGGAGAGCGCTGTTAAAAACACAGATGTTTAAGAGTAATGCACACTTAAGGTTCTTTCCTTAGGTTTATAATTTTTCAGTTCTGTTGGATGACAGGTTTTCAGCCTTTCCAACCCCATCAAAAGGAACAGACGGCATTTTTTAGGAGAAAGCTAAGATTCCCACAGACCCAGAGTTCGGAGCTTAAAGAAAACAATCACCAAATATGGCAAGAAACCATGAGTTGGAGATGTTGAAACATTATTATTATTATCTGCTCATCCTGTCTTTCCCAACAGGCTTCCCACCAAACAGAGAGCAGAGAAAATGCTCTCACCTAGGACAGGATGAATAAGCCGGGTAAATTTTAAGAAGTGCCAGGCACCCGCAGCTCTGATATCAGTGGGAAATGCAGGTGCTCTGAGAATAAGAGCCTGTCATCATTTTTTTCTGCTGTTGACTTGCTTTCTTGTTCTCTGCTCAGGTGGGACACAGTCCTGTTGCTTTCCTGTGTGATGAAACTAATGGAGACCCAAGGCTGTTCTCTGCCAACTTTGTCTACGGGCGTGGACAGGGTCAGTCAGCCTCGTGGGCTGTAAGATGTAAGCTGTGCACTCTGGGCTTACGGTCTGAATGACGTGGACTTGGCTTAAACACCATTTTGCTTGCTTTTCCCAGTATATTTCCCACAGAAATTAGGGTGTGGGAGGATGTGTATGCCTAGGCCTTGCCTCGCCATGGAGCTGGGATTTGCTTGGCTGAATGTCTGTACTGAGGAATGAAGGATTTATTTTAGTTTGCTACTGTGATATTACTGAAAACAGCAGTGTGATGTGCGGCTTGGGTTCAGCAGTGGAGTGCCTGACTCTGCACTTGGTGAACAGTTGCACAAGTAGGTGTGTAAAGTGGACCCCAAAAAGTGTTTTGGGGCAATAAGTGCCATCAAGTTGCTTTTTCTGACCTCAAACCCCAAGTCTAACTGTCTCACTCTGAAGTCCCTTGATCTCAGTTTTACCATGCACAGGTTGCCCTTCATGACCTAGTGGGACAAGAACAGATTCTGGGGCCTCTTTAGCCACCCTCTTCCCTCCTTCCAAACTAGTCATAATGAGGATAAGAAAGCCATCGGGATTAGGATGGAAAGCAGAAATCTTCCTTGAGGAGAATGTAGGGATCACTTGTACTGCCTCATTTCGTACACATGACTCTGTTCTCAGTCAGTGGAGAGAGCGAGGAGGTTCCTCCTGCGGGTCGCTCACTCAGAGCAGGACCTGACCTGACTCTGCCGTGGTCTGGCTGGAGCTGTCTCTCCCTCTGGCTGTGCGCAGTGCCGATGGCACTAGTCCTCTGACTGACATGCCTAAAAGCTTTCCGTAGCTGCCAAATGCTAAGCAAGGATTCCTGCTGGTGTGTGGTGGAAAACAAGTGACTTTGAGTTATCTGCTAGAAGGCAACGCTACCAGCCTTCACAAGTGTACCTCTGCTGGAGCAGAGAAGGAGGCTTGAAGAAAGCCTAAACGGAAAGAGCAGAGGGTAAGCAACAGGAATCCCACTGGTCACTGACAGAGATGCACATATTTCCATGCTAGGAAATGGGGTGGAGAGGCTGTACCTTTTCTTTGCTAGAGCTGCCCTTTTAATATATCCTCAGTAGTTTCACAAGTTGCAAACATCTGTGAGCTAGCAAAAGCTGAAAAGAAACATGGATTTCTCTCCCTGCTGGTCCTGCATTGATTGCAATTAAGGAGGAGGAACTGGAGGTACGGCTTGTATGAGTGCATATCCTCCCCAGTCCAGATGAGTTCTTGCTGTTTGATTTTTTTTTCCTGTCACTTTCCCCTGCTTGTTAAAGGTGCCAATTGTATAATTTTGTGCTATGATTTGAGAACACTATTCACACCCATGGTAGTGATGTTCCACTTCATTGGGCTGCACAGCCTTTAATTTCAAGTTAATACAGTATAGAGGTTTTATGTCCAACATTCTAAATGCCACAGCATGTTGATGAAAAGAAATTACATTGATGAAACAGTTAGGCAGTGATTAATATGATCCATAACTCAGAGTGATGCAACAGCCCTAGCTTTCTCTCCTACACAAAGTGATGTCCAATTACTTGCTATTGATCAGATATTGCATTGCACCAAATGGGACGCCAGCATCAATTCATTTCATCATATTGAATTTCAGCCAATATCAATGGATATTTGGCACATGTTTTGCTGAAACATTTGTCTGCCATCACAGAGCTGATGAACAGGTTGGCAGGTTTTCTTTGTGGAAGGGGTAGGGAGGAGACAGAGAAGGAAAAGAAAAGAAATGTGCTAATTCTGCTTGTGAATTTCTCCCCATACCTAGCACTGACAGCACAGGAATGCCTCCCTGCATGTCCACATTTGTTTCACACAAGTGGCTGCATACCCCTTTCAGGCATGTTAACATTCTGTGCTGCTCACTGCTTATTTTTTATTGATAATCAAGTGAATAATTAAAGCCCAACAGCTACGTAAAAAACACATAAATCATATGTGAGTAATGCACTTCTGCTCAGGCATAGCTCCTGTTGTAAATGATGGCCTAGAAATCCATGATTCATACCAGCATGTATCACTTCCTCATTCCACATTTGTCTGTAGGACACTTGGGTGCCAGCCAAAGCTCAGGGAAGTGGGATGCGATACATAGGGTGGTCTTCAGATGTCTCTTTTAGCCCACTTTCCCATGAAATTATGGTCTTGGTTTAGTGTGTCTTGGCTGTTGATGTGCTGTGTTCCCAACTGACATGCTGTTAGCTCTGAGCTTCCCTTTGCCTTATTGTTAATGTTTTTTTGTTCGTTTTTTTTTTGTTTGTTTGTTTGTTGTTGTTTGTTTGTTTTCTTTTGTTTTTATTTTTGGGTTGGTACTTTTTTATCTTTTTAATTTTTTATTTTTTGGTCCTGCTGTTATTGGTTCACTTATAACATTTGTTCTACACTCTTTTGAAAGAAAACCCTCACATGGGAGTGCCCATCCCTATTAACCTCTCTGGCTAAGATCACCAGTCGTGTGACTGCCACATGGAGTACTGCTAGGCCAAATGTAACAACATCTGCCATGCATTCAACAACTTCCTTTTGGATTCCTCGCACTCTATTTTCACTTTCAGCTCTGAGCAGGAGTGAGATATGTTCTGCTGTCTCTCAGATGCCAAAGCACTGGGAACGTGCCATCCTTCCACTGCAAACTGGGTGGGTTTAGGAGACTGCCAAATGAAGCCAACGGCTAGAATAGGAGTGGAGATGAGCTGTCCACAGCTTATTTCTGTTGACCCTCAAGGCACCTTTTGCAATAGACCTTCTTTCCACATCCTTGAAAAATACATGAGACGCAAAATTACCAATTATGGAGCTGTAGCTCTGCAAATGTTTACATATCTGCTCAATTGTATGCACTTGAACAGTCCCCGGGGCTGTTTGAGGGTGTAAAATTCAGCATACGTGCAAGTTTTTATAGGCTCCAGCTTTCTACCTTACAGACCAGATGGCATCTCTTGGAAAGCTTTGTGGAACATTATATTTAGAAACAATTCCATTTGTTATTCTAATTATTTGTTTACTGAGCACCGACAGCATAGTTGGTATGATGCAGATGTGGAGAAATGGCCCTCTTTTCCAAGGAGCTTGTGACTTCAGTGGAAAGCGACTACAGGGACCTGAGGAGGACAACCTACCCGAATTGCTTTCTTGACAGCCTGGTTGGTTTTACATGATGGTGTCATTTTCTCGTTATGATACTCCACTCAATTCCACAGTAGCCAACTGTGGTACCTATAGTACCTATAGCAACATTACAGTGTGTCCTTAGGACAGATCAGCTTGATCATGGTACTGAAACTGGAGATCAAATATAAGCAGAAAAAATGGCTGAGATTGCAAAAAAAAGGAGATGAAATAAGAGAAAATATGAATTTCTTTTCATTCCATGAACCCTTACATTTTTCTTAATCAGTTCTAGTGTGTAACAATAGTTAACTACTAGGAGTAGAATAATAATCACAGCTGTCCACTCAGTATTGAACTTCTAAGAACCAAACTATTTTTCATTCTTACCCTTTTTTAGAATATTTTTTCCAAACCTAGTTTTAAGCCTGTGAACAAATTATAACTCAGCATGTGTCTGGAGGGAGAAATATTCTTCTGCAGTAATTCAGTGGATAAAGGATTTAAGGGACAATCCCCCTGGCAAATGCTTGTTGTATTGCAGACAGTATTCTCTACCTGATGAATCAGTCTGATCCTTGCACTTGGGCTGCATCACTCAGAGACAGTTTTTCAGAGGACTAGTCTTCATCATTTCCCCAAAAACAGATCCCTTTGCAATATTTCAGAATAGGTACACAGAAAACAGAGATATCCCAAATCTGGAGACACTTCTGATTTTGTAGGTTTATATATTTGTATAATGAAAAGTATTCCCTCTCTTTTGAATCAAAAGCCCAATACAGGATGAAATTCCCCAATTATTCTTAATTGCACAATGTCATCATGATACTTGAATATTCAGCTCTCTGGATTAGACTAGGAACCTAAACATCTCAAAACCCTTGGTACCAGTTTCTCTCTTGAAGAGTTCCTACTTGTGATGTTAGATTGTCAGCTTTAGTCAAAAAGAAGAGGAAGATCTGGAATTTTTTGCAGTACTTCTATTGGGCTCATTCCTGCTTTTTACTTCTTGTTTTATGCTAAGAAAGCATTTTTTTTTTTAATCTGTGTTGGCAGCAAACAGGTGAAAGAATGAAGGAGAATAAATACAGCCACTGATTACTCTTATCAGATTTTCAGAAGATAATGAAATGTAAAACCTTTAAAACTCAATTAGCATTATGAAAATCCCCCTACAAATCTCTGAAACAAGCTTTGAACGAATTCGCATCTAGAACTCTAGATCTTCTCTCCTTTCTAACTCGAGGTTCATTTTCATGTGTGGCTGTTTAAATGAGCAAATATACAAGATACACACTGGAAACTACCTGCGCAATTCATATCGCAGTGTTGCAGCTTCAGCTACATCTTTGCCTGGTTGAAGTGGCGCTCACATCTCACCTGTGTGGCGTGAGAAGCCGTTGTAGGTGGTTGTCTAACAAGCTGTGCGGTGTATGGCCGGGGCTGGTCTCGGAGCTTGGGCTGACTTAAAGGGGGAGGATTGGAGCTCAAGGAAAACATGACGTAATATTGTCGACATAGGTCCTGAAAAAGAATGAGTCAACTCCCCTCCCAGAATTTTAAATGGCTTTAAAACTGGAAAATAATTACAGAATCACAGCGTCAGGGTAACAGCTGAGGTCAGCAGGCGCCTCTGGAGATCGCCCATCCCGAGGCCTGGGCCCTAAGAAGAAATGTCACACTGCCACATACTTGTTACAGCTTAAAGAGCTGGCACTGTCGTTCAGCCACATGGTCTTTGGTTGCCCCATGTCTTATGTGGGGAAGCATCGGGCATTCGAGGCACAGCTGGCATCAGCTTCGCTGGTTCCTGGCTTCTCCTTGCACTCTGAGCTTTCCCTTAGTCTGCAGAGAGCCCACAGTCATTTCCTTGGCTCCTCTGGCATTTCAGCCTTTGGCACTTGCTCTAGGCTGGCATAAGGGAATCAGGGTTTGGACTTAAGCTGTAAGTGGAAACATGTATGTGTGCGCGCTGTGGAGAAATTGAGGGGAGGAGGGATGTTGCAGTATCTTTCACTTAAAAGGGAAATACTCAAATAATGAAGCAATGTGGAAGGACAAAGTGGGGAGAACTGAGGAAACGAAGTGATTTAGCTGGCGTATGATCCGTTGTGGCAAGAAACTTCACAATTTCAAAGGCTTCCCGGTATTTAATAGAAATGCAGTAATAGGCTTAAGTGAAGAAAGGCATGAGGATAGGCATCATGTGATGGCTGTGATAAGAGAGATGTGTAATTGAGCTGGAGTGGAGGTGAAGGCTCTCCCTGCACGTACAGTGATATTACATTCTTTTCCACTTGGATGCCCTCTGCAAGCACACTAATCCATGGATCTGGAGAAGGATAATCTACTGACATCCAATTTTCTGGGATATTTTTTTTTCCTGGATGAACCAATTTGTTCACTGAGAGGTGTAGGTTTTAACCCTTTCCTGGCTAAATGGGCCTCCAGATTAAAGGTGAGTTTGTTCACAAGAAACAAGCAAGCCTGTGATTCCACCTGTCTTCCCGATGACATGAACAGGTTCCCCAAGCTAGGGAGGACACTAAAGATGGAAGATGTTAAATCACCACTGCAATTAAAATGTAGGTGAAGCCACAAGGGTGGGCTCTCAGAATTAGCTGAAGCTAAGAGAGAGGATTAAGCTAAAATGTTTTGACTGTGATCCATGTTCAGATCTATTCCCTGGAGGTCAAATACAGAATTCTGGGCAAAGCCCAATTCTAACAGATATTCCTCACTTTTACAAGATGAATGCATTTCTTTTTCCAACCACAAATGCCTTGAAGCTGGGATAAAAAAGGCTATTGTGCTTTGCTAGTGCTCACTCCTCCTGGTGCTGACAAAGCCCCATTGTTCTCCCCAGGAGGAGGAGGAGGAGGAAGGCCAGGGAGCAGGGTGTGGCCAGCACAGCCTCACAGAGAGCTTTGAGGGTTGTTCGCATCCAGTCACTTCCTTGCAAGCCACAATGAAAATTTTCGCAGCTGCTATTGTGGTGGGGAGAGTTTGGATGGTAGCTGGTGGATTAGTACATTCTGCATCCTTGCAATGCGTACTGGAAAACAGTTTTGTTATTTTAACATGGCTCGATGTATTCAGCGGAGGGATCTGTGTGGTGCTGTTGCCTGTGCAAGCAAGGGCTTGGATCAGTGACTTGGTTCCTTCTGTCCCTGCCCAAAGTGCTTGGCCCCTCTTCCTCCTCAAGTGAGCCCACAGTGGGCGTACTACTGCACTGCCTTCTAGAAAGGATGTGCAGGTGCCGCCTGAGGGAAGGGTGGGCTCTTTCTCTTCTGCAAAGTCACGTGCATGCAGATGGCATATGTTTGGTGTTAAGAAAAAGCAGCTGAGAAGTGTTCTGTCCCTGGTCAGGCCTCATGGAGCACTGCTCAAGGTCAGCGTGGAAGTCTGAGTGTTGTGTATGGCAACAGCTGGCATATCTCCGTCGGAAACCTCAGGCCTCTGTGTCGAGGATGTGTGTGTGCAGACAAGGTTTAGCCCCCAGTAAATCTCTTCAGGAAGAAGGGAATTTTTTAAAGGGAGGAGAATGGTAAAAGCAAAGAGAGTGGTGGGATGAAGGGAGATCTGGTGGAGGGAGCTATTTGGGCTTGGCTGGTTTGCTGCCTTCCAGGCTCTTGACATCCTCAGCCAAGCTGGACTGCAGTTTGATCCAGCTGCAGGCATGATGGACACGACCACCCCACTAGGGAAGGGAAGCCCTTGTGGAGAGGCTTTCTCTGTTGACCTCTGTTTCTAGCACTGCTGGGGTTAATTTCATCACGAGCGACAGTCTCCCAGAACCTAATTACTCATTAAAATCTCATGTAGCAAGTTTCTCCCCAGGGGAAGGTAGCATTTTTATAACTCTTTTCCCGTACAAACACATACACACACCTCCTGTTTTGTTACCGTCTGGCTGGGTGTTCCCCTTGCAGGTTGACCCCGGTCCCAGATGAAAGGGAATGCCAAATGGGAGTTAATGAGGCCGGCTTCCTCCCACTGAAGCCAGGCAGAGCAACGCCAGTAATGGTTTGCAAAAGGGTCATCGTTTTAATTTCTAGAGCAAGGACGTTGACTTGCAGTGCCAAAGGGCCTGTATCCCACCCTGATGGGCTTGTACTTTGCCCCTTCCATTTCGGAGTGGCCCCGGCCCCAGTATGGACAGCTGGCACAGGACAAGCTGCACCCGCGTCCTGCACACCCACCTCCTGGCTTCCCGTGCAGAGGGTGGGCCAGGTCTTCTCTGTGCCTAGCTGGCTCCCAGTCTCTCTCCTGTCTCTCAGCAGATCTGTCCTCCCTCCTGCCGTGGTGGGGCCAAACTGTGTCTTCACTCCAGCTCTTGGATCACTACTTTATGGCGGATCACTCTTTGGCCCTGGAGATTCTCCCCACTTGAGTTCACAACTCTGTTTGAGGTCCCTAGCCCAGAGAAGTGGTCATCTCACTCCTGAAGGAGGACAGTCCACTGCCTCGGAGGCCAGTCAATTTTCTCATATAAAAGTCATGAACCACACAAGCACTGATGCTTACCCTAACATTTGGAGTCATTAAGAGCATAAAAAAAAGGGGGACAAATGGTGGAAAGGGCCAAGTCATGTTTGTGGAGCCTTTTTCTTTGCAATAAAGAGTGGCCCCAGCCCTCTGCTGCATGCCTGCTGTCTCCTGGCTGGGAAGTGAAAGGGCAGGCTGAAATTTCAGCTCTTAATCTGTCCCTTGACTTGATCATGTGCTAGCTTTTGCTGGGGGAGCAGCTCGCATTTCTTGCCAGCCCGTGAGTTCCTCAAGGCTCCTAGCTCTGCTCATTTTTAATTAAATGTCTCGTTTACCAGCATGCTTACTTGATGGCTTTGTGTCCCACACAGCTTACTGCTCATTCCCCACCTCCAGCTCTGCAGAGGGGATACATACACATCAGTTTGTTTAATGCAAAATCTTAGCTAGAGGTATTGCTGTCAGATCAGACAGATGGACACAAGAAAGCATTTACCTCCCTCTGTCTGTGTGCTGCCCTGCCTGGCTCGGGGAGAGCGAGGCAGCTGCTGATGAACAGATGAGCCGGGCTTTCCTTATTATTCCATCAGGGCAGGAGACGGAGAAGCACTTGACACGAAAGAGCATCCCTTGAGGTGGCCGCGGTGGGCTGGGCTGTCACCGTCTTGTTTTCCATCAGGATGCCCATTGCCTTGCTGAGGCAGCATCCCCAGCGAGCAGAGGAACGGAGTAATAGGGAGAGCAAGCAGTAATAGGGTTGGTGGCTGCTGCAGAAGGTGATGAAGTAATAGCCTTAGCCTGCTGTTTCCTTTCTCATCGTTTCCATAGTTGTTTGTTAGGGTGGATGGCAACGCCTCCAGTTGCTGGGGGCTTTCTTGTGCTGGGACTGTGGTCATGCCCAGCAGCATCTGGAAAGGCACAGTGGTCGTGGTTGCTGTTCTATATCTTCACATGACAGAGTTCTCAGGAAAAGGAGTTGGGGTCAGGAGCCTGACATCAGATATCAAAAAAAAAAAAAAAAAATCGGCACTGAAATCAAAGGAGTTATCCCAGATTTGCACTGCTTATCTGAGATCAAAATATGGACATTTGTTCTAAATAAAAAAATCTCAGACTCTCTTTCTGGTAAGCCAGCCAGCTGGTTAAAATTGCACAAACACATTGCAATCAAAACATATCTGAATAGCTGTGATTTTTCCCTGTGGCCATGACTGGATGTCACCTCTAAGGGGCAGTGTGTGTGTGCATTACAAGGCAGGGATCAGGCGGGCATAGATAACATACTGCTGAGATCATTCTGCAGTGGCAAGTTGTTTTTCTGGCTGAGAAACAAGACATAATATATAAAGTTGCTTTAACATATAAGAATAACAAACATGCTGCATAAATAATGTAAAGCAAGAAGAAAGTCCAGAACTGTTTAGAATATTTTATGAGGAATTTATTGCTGTTAATTGAAGGGGAGAGATTGATCACTGAGGAATCGAGCTCATTACTTAACAAAACCTGGATAAATGGTGTGTCACTTCTCTGTTCTGCTTAGCATTCTCCTTGTGAAGCCTTTCTGTTTATGGAAAAAAAAAAGTATTTCAAACCAGATGCAAAGTGATGCCCCGGGTTCCCCCCCCCAGTTCCCACATAAATAGATTATAACATAGAGACAGGCAGGCTATAATTCTCTCTCCTTCCTTTTCTTTTCCTGTTCCCCGACATTTTGAAATGCGTTTTGAACCTCAGCAGATATAAACAAGGGGGGCCAGAAGTGGGGGGAGAGAGGAATCCACGGTGCTGTGCCCGTATTCCCCTCTCTCCGGGCTTCCTGCGGCTGCGGGGCAGGGATGAGGATGCCAAGCGCGCGGAGGAGCGGCAGGTTGCAGCGCTGCTGTCAGCCCCTTCGCGAGGAGCCCTGCCAGCTATCGATCCGGCACTGGGAGTCGCCTCCGTGCAGTGCGCTCAGGGCCAGATTCTCACCGGCAGGACGGTTTTGATAACAAGGATGTCTACGTGAGGTGCTTTGAAAGGTCTTCGCTGTTAATTTGGTAGGGGAAGAAGCAGGGGGAGGTGAAAAGCCAGCACATTATGCTTTTTTTTTTTCCCCTTTTTTCTACTTTCAATCTAGATGTAGTCTCCAGCCTTTGAATAGATGCCTGTAATGAGCTGGCAGAAAACAGAAATATTATCAGAATTAAAATAAGACAAGACTAACTTGGACATGCACGGGGATGCTGATTATACCCAGCCCCTGCAGCCACCCTCTGCTGCCTGTGTAATATTCATTTTCCAATTATCAGCATCATGCCTGGGAAATTAAAGGGCACTGTACAGGTATTAGAGTCTAACCTTGCTTTTTAGATGTGGAAGTTGAGGGGGGGCCAGGTGAGAACTGCAGAGTGCAGTCTCAGCAGCCACAGTGAGGGCTCCAGCACCTGCGGGCCTCCCCTGGGCCACCTGAACAACACTGGGATGGCAGCGTGCAGGGCCTGGGTGGGCAGCACCCAGCTGGATGAGTTCAGGAGAAGCAGGGCTCTCCAGGAGCGTGCGGCTATGCCAAGTCTCCCCTCAGCTGCAGAGATAATCAGCCCTAGACTGGAGTTACACAGGACTGCATATGCCCCTGGGTAAGCTCTGTGTGATCTGATCTCATGGCAGCAAGATAATTTTCAAATAAATCTTGATTTTACCAACTATGTTAAAAAAAAAATCCCTGAAACTCAAATCATCTCAGTTTGGTCTGTTTTTTTCCTAATGAAACACTTTGATTTTCAGTCTCCAGCATGATGTTTTTATTTTTGAACTTCCATTTTATTTTGATCTTGTTTACACTGTGTACAGCTCAGCAAAACTGCTTGAATCCAAATTGTTTCATTTGACCCAAAGCAAAATTTCTTCCAGTCTTCAGTTCACCAATGTTTCATATCGAATGTCAGCCTGAAAATATTTTCACCCCATGTTTTTTACCTGGAATCGCTAGCTCATCAAAGTTTAACTGTAGTTTCAGTGAACCATTCCCTTCTCCACCTCACTGTCACTGAAGCACAACTAACTCTTTGCAGGGTTTGGGTTTTATAAGATCCTCTGTCGGGACATCTATCACCAGGGGCTCCCAGTGCTATGCAGGGCACCACGTAACAAAGAGAATTGCAGTTTCCTTTTAAATGGCATAGGATCATTCTTCTTTAGATTTGTCAGTTATAGTTCATTAGCATCTGCTTGTTAAAACATTTGAGAGACGACTGTCTATTTGTCAGGATGAAAATGTGTAAAGTTTAGTTATGGGCAAATGACTGAAGTTTTATTTCCTTGTCCTTTTTTTTTATTATTATTTCTATGAGACTGTAATAAAACTCAGGCCTAATTAAGTATGGGATTTTTTTATCCATACCTTGGTTATTGCAAAGAAAATTCAAGGGTTGTAAGGGAGCACAGCCTATTAAGAAGAAATCAAAGTCTCGAGTACTTTTTCTGAAATATTCACCTATCTCATTTCTGCAAAATGTTCCTACAAACCTAAGGAAAATCCGTGAGTCTGAGCTGGCAGCACATGGCTGACTTTCTTCCTTGGGCGTTGAATGGTTTCAGAAGGACCCGGGGTGCACGCTGCCCCGCAGAGGCTGCAAAGTATCAGCTGCTGGGTCCCTTTGAACTTGATGGCTGGGCTGAGGCAGGGGAGCTGGTCTCGGGGTGGGAAGGCAACACATCCCCCTGCCTTGTCCTGACTTCTACCTGCCACAGGTGTCCCCCAGTGCAGAGGAGTCCACGGGGACGGCTCCGTCTGTGCTTAGGAGCCACCTCCGAGCATCTCGGGATCCTCTGACGGCCTGTTAGTTCTCCTGCCTGTCCCTTTCCACTGGCTGTGCACAGACCCCAGAACAGCCGCCCTGGGCGTCTGGCAGACTGAATCACTCACAGATTTTTTTGAGCGTAGATGCTGCATCAGGCAGCTAAGTTTGTCTTCAGCCTCACAGTTGGCTGTGTGAATCCAGCCCCAGCTGCTTCACGATAGAACCACAACACTGACATTTCACTGTGTTTTTTAGAAATGGGATCCGTCAAATGGTTACAAATAATTTGAACTTTGGAAAGCAAACTCCCTTTTTTTTTCTGGGGGCCCAGTGCTGGCGAAAACAGGTGATTCATGGTATGACATTATGCTCTTCATCTGCCGAGTGCTGCAGAGATTAGATTAAGCTGCTTGTGCAGGACGTGTGGCTGAGCCAAGGCGCTGCCATGGAAAATCTGGCGGGAGCACATCACCTCTCTTAAGTAGCCCTAGTGGTGCGGGGGGTCGGGCTGGTCGCAGCAGCCAGCTGCGGGTCGGTGTTCGTGCCTCTGCGTTTGCATGTCTCTGCATGTCCCTTGGGCCCCTTTATCTCACGTCTGGCAGGATGGCCCTTCCGTGTCCTCGTACATTTGCAGACAGTGACACAGAACTGTGAAATTCCCTTCCTCCACCTCCTCTCAGTGTTGAAATTGAGAGAATTGTAACAGAGTGGTTTCCAGCAGAGAACAGGAATCAAGAGCAAGGACTGAACCCTCACATGTATTCATGACCACGCACACTTTTATGGACCCAATAGTACTGTCAAGCATTTCATGGGGCTTTCTATCAAGGACACTATATAACAATAACTTGTATTGTACTGCACTTTCAGTGAATATATGAGGTAATTGGTGTGCAGTTCCCTAGACTAATACTGGAAGACAGGCACCTGTAGACAGAGAAAATGAAGTTTAAAAATCTCTTTGCTGACTGCGTTTCCCCGGCTGTGAGAGCAAAGCGCAGCCAGTAGCAGCCGTAGGTCACCTCTTCTTAACCCTCTCCAAGCCTGGGTCACATCCCTCCGCTGCCTCCCTGTCTTCTGAGGATGGAGCTGGGGACGGGTTTCATTTAGGAGCGGAGCTCCTTCGTTTAGCTCCTCTGGGCATGGTGTAAATCGTTCTTGAACCCAGTCCGTGGTGCAGTGCATGGCTGGGAGCTCGCCTGCTGCTGAAGCGCTGGGTATGGGCTATGGCTAGGAGGAAGGCAGTATATTTTCTTTCTTGTTCCTCCTCACTTTGTGAGCCGTCACAGAGCCATTTCTCTGAGATGCTGAGTCCCAAACATCAGGAATGTGATTAGGTTGAGTCATCCTTTCATATAGATTCCTTTATTATTATTTCTAACATTTACCCACTTAACCGTGAACAATAATATTTATGGGGAGCATGTCCATCCATACATAAATACTGCTGGTGCTATGCCTGGGGACAACCACTTGCTAGGCAGCAGGACTTTAAAAATGTAGTCAGTGTATTAAAGCCCACCCATGGTGATTTATCTGCTGGCTTAATCTCCACAGGAGGAGGCCATGCTGGCAATTCTGCGATGCCCACAGCGGCTGAATAGCAGCTTACCCTGTTAGTAGCACTGTGTGCCATGGTAAAATTGCGCTCAAGGCAATCTCACCCATTGCTGCTGGGGCTAGTTAGGGATTCAGGTCACCTACCCATGCATGGGAATGTGAACTTGCACATCACCGGAGACCCCAGAACTTTATTTCCACCACGCTGTGTATCCAGCGAGTTAGAGAGTGCCATCCTCTGACCAAGAGATAGAGCAGGTGCAAAGCACAAAGAAAAGTGACTCGGAAAGGAAAGGAGACCTGTGACTCACAGAGATTTTTCCCTCAATACAACAATGAAAAAAGCAACAGCAGGATTTTCAAAGAAACATACTGAGAAAAAATGAAAAGTTTTTGTGGACGTTCCCCATCAGGTTTAGCAGTTTGTGGCAGAGCAAGAAGAGACACCCGGCTGTGAACTCTCTGAAGGCAAGGACCATCTTCGTAGCCTGTGTCTGTGCAGCACACACTACTGCAAAATAGTGAGCCAGTCTGACCTGTCTCCCTGGGTGCTATCTAAAGCAAATGCCACTGATAGGGTAGGTAAAATAGTAAGCAGAAGCAAGTGTGTTTGCAAGTCCGCCTTTCTATAACAAGGTTGTGTAGTTACCCACTAGCCATGTAGCAACTGTGTTGTGATCAGGAAAATTATGTAAATAATATTTGGCATTTTTAAGATGGCTGCAGAGTTACGGTGTAAACCTCTTTGTACACCCTATTGACTGTCATACTCTTCCATGTTATTGTTTGAGCGTGTCTGAAGACAAATGTTTTATATTAATTTTGATTTCCCTTAAATTGTCTTATTTCATGCTATCGAGCAAATTAATCCACTGAATCAAGGGCAATTCTTTCTCTTGGGCAACTCATCTTGCTCATTATTCATTTCTGAAGGAGTGAAAATGCTTTATGTAACGTCATGCTTCTCCTACTTGCAGTACTCCCTGTAAATACAAGGAATTTTTTTCTTCAGACAATGTATGCAATTAGCTTGGGAGCCGGTTGGAAACTGCCAGTGTAGCAAAGGAAGATACAGATCGGTTTAACCCAAATCCGGAAGGAATCTAGAGTCCATATTGCTGGGAAGTTTGCTCTAGGATCGCTTTGGGGATAGGGAAACCAGCACATAAACTTCTAGTGTACGCCCAGGAGCTGCACACTGTCTGCCGTGAACTTCACGAACATTTTCTCAGCAGAATAAAATCAAATACAAAATCTGTTGCTGGGCAGAACAGCCGCTCTGAATGGAGCTGCGATGTTCCGGGAGGCCTGGCAGGTTCCCTGGGAATCTGGAAGCCCGGTTACAACAGAACTGAATCTTTTTAACCTTGGTATTTGGAGAGGGAATAATCTGGAACATCTGCTTGCAAAATATTCGCATGGATTATTACTAGGTATTGCAGTATCTAATACAGTGTGCACTTTCTAGATACCTTTTGGTGTCCCAGTGTAGGTCACGCTCCCAGTGTTCCCACTGGCTTCTCCCAATGCACACGGTCAAGAGACCAGCCCAGCATGGCCTCAGGCGTTGGGGCTGCAGAGTAGATTTGGCCTCGTGCAAGCAGCCCCGCCGAGGAAAGGACTCCAGGCAGGGAGGCCAGGAGCTGGGCTGGCCGTATCCCACATGCCCAGTAGTGCTTGGCAGATGGCGGCACAGGGCAGAGGGGATTTTGTGCCAGCATCCAGCTGATACGAGAAGTGCTCAGAGGCTGGGGGTTGCCTGTGGACGCTGCAGCCACGCAGATGTCCATGCACATCACTACTGAAGACACTGGCCTTGTCAGGTGTGGAGGCTCTTGGCGTGGTGGCTGACAGAAGGTCCCCTCCTGAGAGGGAAGGGAGCCCCAGCTGAGATTAAGATGCATTGCTTCTCCTGGAGGTAGAAAAACTTTTGAAGAGCTAACCTAATTTCTTATCCTTTTTTTGTTTAAGCGAGACAGGATTGCATTTTCATCCTTGTAGACTAATCTTGCTCATTCAAAATTGTTCATTCAACAGGAAAGTAAACAGCTCTCTGAGCTGTACTTCTCTCCCCCACTTCCTTGGCAAGAGAGACCTGTAAAAGAAGAAGATAAATAACATGTCAAACATGGTCTGGAGAGGCTTCAGCTGAGCAGTTTCTGGCTTCCCCTGCCTGTCCTCCAGCTGTTGTGCCCCTTGTAGCTTCAGTGGCTGCACACAAGCTCAGCCTGGCTGCGGTTTCATTCGGCTGGATCAATGCTTCCAAATATTTTTCTGATTTAACAGCCTCTGCCCAGGCCAAGGCTTCAAACCTCTCTTTACATGGACTAGGAAAAAAGTATTGTAACTCCACTCTGCAATGAATAGGCACTTAATACCTGTAGGTAAAAGATTTCAGGCAAGGTGCTGGGTCACAAAATATTTCTGTGTGTACCAGAGTCCCGTGTGTCAGCTTTGCATGTACCTCGTCACAACCTTCCATCGCTGGGGTTCCCCTGGAAGGCAGACCCCGTGCTCTAACAGCATTAATCAGATTTTTATGTGATGACTACCAGAGCTTCTCCACGAATCTGCCCCGAAAATGCCTTTATGAAAGAAAATTACATTCAAACAAAGCTAAAGGTATCTGCTTTCACCAGAAATTTCCTGTTATTTGTCAAAAAGAAGTATATGAACAAATCCCAAATGTCTGGGTTCTAAAAGTGCGATGTGGTGCCCCCACCAAACCTGCTGTTCTCCAGCTTGCCCTGTGCTGGGGTCTCGCTCCCAGAGCCACGTCCCCGCAGCAGGGGCAGCCGGAAAGCTGGCGGCAGAGCACCACCAAGCTGGGATGCAGCCGAGGTGCCGAAGGGCTGGAGAAGAAGGGGAGCAGGAGGTATTTAAGCTGCAAATGCCATAGAGGTATTTCAGAATGCATACACTTGGGGGTTGAATTTCTGCCAAAAATTTGAAACTTCTCTGAAACAGATAAAGGGCAAGGCTGTTAAAAACTTCTACAGGAAAAAGATTAATTCCAGTCATCTCTAATGACTATACTAACTGATGAATATGTTCTGATAACCTAATTACAGTTTAGAAAATGGATTGCACATTCTGATCAGGTGCTTTGCTATGTACACCTCAAACACAAAATATGAGAAATCATCTGCATTTTCTAAACTCCTAGGGATCCTCAAATAAGAGCCACCCTGGGTGTGTGATAGAAGATATGGGTCTGGAGCTGGAGCTCTGAGTAAATCTGGCCATCTGTGATTTTCCAAAGCTGTTTACTCATTGGTGTCAGCCCCATACAATAATATCTGGTGACTCTTTTCCCTGTCTCCTCCCACGAGAAATGTCCTTCCCATAATTGCAATGACTGGAGATTTGAGGCCAATTTTTTAAGAGTGGCACAAGAGATGTGGCTTCTCCATAAACTCCACTATCACAATAAATAATAGATTGGTGTGTAAAGTTGTAGGACTCCAGCTAACATCCTCTCAGCTATTCAGTGAATCTCAGTTATGATATTCTGCTCTCAGTAAAGCAGGTAACTCCGTTCATATCAACTGAAGATCATACATGCAGGAAAAGCGAAATATCAGAACCAACATTAGGTGGGAGCAAAGATGTTGCCAGAAATTTAGAAATGTCCATTTCAGTAAGGGAGCAAAACAGGACAGTTACAGTAAATTGTGTCGTGAATGGCAATCAAGCATTTAAAGGGAAGACAAAGTAGCTTTTTTTTTTTTTAAGTAAAGTAAAATCTGTTTCTAGCTGGCAGCTGTGAGGGAGAAAGGTTTTAAAAAACTCGTGTTGATTAAATTAAAAGCTTAATTTTTGGAGAAGCATTTGATATGCAACCACTTGCACTTGAAGAAATTTCCATTTCATAAGAACAAAACACAATCCTTTCCACAATTGGTTTATGGATTGATTACGGTACATCAAAAAAGGCAAAGTAGATTGATTCATAGCTGTTTGCAGGCGTGTGCTTACAAGCCACTTACTGCATGTGCATTTGCTGTTTGATTTATAATAATGTGCTGATGGTATTAGCTGTATGCGAGATGCTTTGCAAGACAGGGACCTGACCCAAGCAGTTTACAGAATAAATAACCAGGCACTGTAGAGAGGATGCACTACACCGGGATGTGTTGTGGCTGACTGGGGCAGTTTTCCTTGTGTTTCCCTTAAGTTGTAATTTCTGGAACTTCTTTGTTAAAGGGGATTCTTCAATGACATGATTTGCTTGTGCTGCTGTGGAGGCAGGCTGGGTGCTTTCTGGAAGTTGTTCTTTGCGAGGTGTGGTTTAGAAGGCTGGAGATGTAAGAGCAGAGGAAGAGGCAAGGTTGAAGGCTTGGGGGCAAATGCAAAAGGAGTCACAACTGAGGTGGAAGAAGGTGGCATGGCTGGTGAACTGCGCAGATTAAATAAACAACTCGGGCGTGATAAGTGATGCTAATATGGACAGAGCGTTCCTACGGCAAGATCTGAGTTGCTTCGTAACCTGGATTCTTTTAGAAAGCTGATGTATAGATGTAGCTGCTGGGAAGGTCACATGTACACAAACCAAGACGGCAGGTTGTATTTTCAGTTTGGGACCAAGTACTAGAAAGCAGGAATTCTGAAAAGGATGTAGGGGCTATTTTGGATGAACAAATGAACGTGAACTCCCAGTGTGAAGCTGGGGCTACGGAGGGCTGCTGCAATCCTTGGGCAAGTAAGCGAGGGGATTAGTAGGGCTTGGGAGGGAATCGCATCACTTCTTGATACGGAATTTCTGAGAGATCTGCTGAACTCTGTGTCCATGCTTATTCTCAGACATCCAGAAGGGATGAAGAAAAATGGAAAAGCGGTACGAAAACAACTGAAAAAATGATTTGCAGCCCTGCAAATTCTGCCTTTCAATGAGAGACTTAAAAAGCTATTTCAGGTCTTTTCCAGCTTATCCGAAAGGTTAAGAAGTAATTTGATTGAGATCTATAAGTGTTATTTGGGAGAAAATTTCTGATGCTAGTCTTCCATCTGGGAAAGAAACACCCTCAGAAAGGAAGAAAAACAGACAAGGTACCAGGAAAAATAGATTCCCTTATACCAGCTGCTCTGCAGGATCTGTTTGTCCCCTCTCTGCAAGTGTGTGTTTATCCCTCTTTCCCTGGAAGACAGCTCCCCTAATAAATCACCTCACCATTAGTGTAGATAGCTGCAGGTAAGAGCCTGAATAGGGATGATTACCACAGAGAAGCTGACCTGTAGTAATTTTTTCCCTTGAGGTGAACTGTTCAAATGTTAAAGTCCATGGAGAGGTCCAAGGGCTGTCAGCAGAGGCTAGACACATTTGGATGAAAGATATGATGCATTTATTTTTAACGGGGAGGGTTAAATCTTTAGGTCAAGCTATCTAGGGATGTAGTAGGTTCTCCACTAGCTGCAGTCTTTTAATCAAGGCTAGGTGTCTTTGTAAAAGACATGCTCATCGCTCAAACAGAAGTTACAGGTTCGACACAGAAATTCCTGGATGAAATTCTATGGCCTGTTAGGCTAAATGATCATAATGAACCTTCCCTGGCCTTTCACTCTACTAATCTGTGAAAAATGAACAGGGAATTGAGAGGCAACCAGGAGCTATGCAGTTCAGATTGTGGAAGGCAAGGATAAGAAGATTAAATTTGGTCAAAAGGCAAAAGAAGTTATGGAGGAGCTTGCCAGTGCAACAGGCAGAGAGCTGGGTTTGGCCGGGGTAAATGGGGACACGTGGGAGACATGCTTGGGAGAGTCCGGAAGTTCAAAGAGAGCAAGAGAGAGCAAAGGAGATGTATCTGATGCAAATGGCAGAGACCGTGCAATGGAGAGACAGACAGCTCTCGAAAGAGAAGGTACACCCACAGTGAAGGAAGTGTCACCGCCGACTTAGGGGGTTAGGATGGGAAATGATGTGCCAGTTCTGACAGGGAAGGGAGGAGAGAGTGATCTGGGAGGAAAGGTGAGGTGAGACAGCCCGGGGGGAGAGCGTGCAGAGACACAAAGTCTGGGCGCTGAGGAGGAGGAGGGAGACGGGCAGGAGAGAAGGCCTTGAAACGGTTTTGCTTTGGAGAGCTACAGAAGCCAGCAGAGCATGCGCCTTCATTCTAACAGCACACGCTTGACTTTTCTGGCAGGATTACCTGATGGCATTAAACCCATGCTACTGAGGAAAAATATAGGAAAAACCTCTCACGTGATATAAAAGCAGTGCATTCATTTTTAACCACTCCATGACCAAAAATAAATTGTACAGTCATCCAATTCCAAAATACGAGATTGATGCAGAATAGTTAGAACTCAGCAAGTTAGGTAATTTTGCACTGAATATAAATGAGACTTACAAGATAAATGACATTTAGTGACATTAATTAACTGATTAAATTAAACCTGATATTTTAATCAGAATTTGTTTATGCAAAGCTCTGGATAAAAAGAAATGGAGTTTAACCTAGTTACTTTTAAAATTCCAGTTACCATAACAACTTCTTGTGATATCAATTAAAGGTGGTCTTTCCTTTATATTATTTTTAGAACTTGAGTTACCATAACGACAGAATGCTGCTTCATTTGCAAAGAGTTAAAGTATGTTGTTCTTTAAAACAATCAAAATACAAGTGGGATGCCAGGAATTAATACCCCGGAATGGTTGCACAAACAGCATTTTTCAAACACCTCACACTGGATCTTCTCCAGTGTGACAGACTCAAGATGTTCCTTGGTTGCTCAAATCAGAAAGAGATTATTTATCAATTGGAGAAGAGTGGGGCTGTCAGGCACCAGAGGTATTACGAGCTGTCAGATCTGCAAGGAAGAACGATGCAATAGCAAATAAATTCACCTGGCCCTCAGGTGCTTCCGGAGGGCCAGCAGGAGAGTGTCTCAGAGCCGAGGCAGTGACCCCGTGCCTTCTCCCCAGAGATCCCTGGTGGGAAAAGTAAAATGCTGACAGATCATTTCAAGGACTTTCCCTCCGCTGGGCCAGTGCCCCGGAAGTTGGTGCTAGTGTCCTTCTCCGGCAGCTCGTCAGCTCCTGTGAGGGGTTTTCCCATGTGCAGAGGCAACACCTGCTGAAAGACAGAGAGCAGCCTTGCTCTGAACTGCCTGCAGAGGGAACTGGATTAAGTTAGTCTCTTGGCCCAGCCCCACAAGAACCTCCATGAGACAAAAGCGTGCGTAAGGCTGCAAGCCATTTTAACGTCATGACTGCTCTGACTTACCTCCAAAGGGGACAAAACAGTAACTAGAAAATAGTGGCACATCCTGAGCCTACACACTGTCATTTGCTCGCACCTTCTCCTGGCCACTGTCAGCTGTTGGGGGGTGTCATCTGCAGGGTCTGTGCAGATGGAGCTTTCCTCTTTTTGCAGAGGTGGATCTTAGGGATCCCATTTACTTGTGTGTAGAGCGAGGGGTGGCCTCTAGACACCTAGAAGCCCTTGAATCTGCAGGGAAAGTGCCTTGCAGCAAACAGCGGCCCATGAAGTATTGGAGTAAGATGCTTCTTGCTTCATAGCCATTGCTATTCAGTAGAGGACACTGCACACAAATGCAACCCCCCTTACTTCACTTGGGGCTTCCAGTGGATATGTGGGATCAAAGAGGCTGCAGGCTGTTACCAGACTGGGAAGCAGAGCCCAGTGTCTGAATGCGCAGACTGCTTCCCCCTGGCTTGCACACTGATTGCAGAGGAAAAGGAGAATCGTACTGGATTTCTGTTACTGCCTTTTGAGAGCAGGATGAAAGGCAGCCGTAGCCATCTTGTGTTGTTCTGCAGTGACCTTTTGTCCAGGCAAAGATGTGCAGGCAACAGCCTGAAAGTGACCCTGTGCAGGCAACCCTGCATTCCTGGTTTGATTGTGGTCCTTCTCTCTAATGAGGTTTTAAGAAAAAGAGGAGGAGGGCACACAGGGGAATTTGCATGTGCTCATGTGTCTGGGGCTTATTTAATTAAAAGACAATAAAAATGTCAGCTGCTGCAGGTTGCAGTCTGGATCACCTTCCATCACCCCCATCTGCCCTCCTTCCTCCTTTCCAAGCAAACAGATGAGCTGGAGGATGGCGGGGATTGCAGGGTGAGGACTGCTGCAAAATGCCAGCGTGGCTGATTTCTGCTGGGCTAACTGTGAGGGGGCTCAAAGGTGAATCCTCCTCCCAGCAGCAGCTCCCAAGTCAGAGCGCTTTTGCCTGTTGCAGACGTGACTTTGGGGCAGCTTCCTCCCGAGGAAGCTTCCTCCTCCTCCTCCTTCAGTGGCAGCCACCTCGGGACCACCCCAGCTGCTCCTCACCACTGTCCTCACACAGCTGCCACCTCCTTGGGTCTGCCGGGGGGTGTCTTCTGTGAAGGCTCCTTGCCCATTTAGGCCAAAATGGGCTGCCTTGGTAAAGGCCTTAACACGTGTTACACCGGGACCAGGTCATTTTCCCCAGCGGATGAAGATGGGCTCACACAGGGAGCACACCTGGCTGAGCTTTGTGTGCTGGGCTTCGTCAGCGGGGAAGAGGGCCCGAGGGGCTGGGACTGCAGTGGAGCTGGCCTGCTGTAGGGGGCCAGGCAGCACGAACTCGCCCATAGGGGTTGCCTCTGAGCTCCTGCAGGAATCCAGTGTGTAGAAGGGCAGGAGGAAGGCTTTATATCCACCCCCTCTTTCCTGGGATCGCCCTGTGTTAGCCCCCCAGGCTGGGCCGCACTGAACCTTGACACTGCGTGCAATTTTATTTCTTGAAGAGAAACTGAAGAGAAGTATCACCTCAGGTTTCTTTCATCAGCTAGTTACTCTTCACCCAGCAAGCCTGTGACCTGGGTAGTTTGTGCTGTGGGGAAGAAGGTACTGCGAGAGGGGCTGAGGGCAGGCTGTAAGTGCCAGAAGCAAGTGGCTCGTGTCCCGGCACTCCCCCAAGGTGCTTGCAGTCCCAAAGAGGGCCCTGTGATCCTGAGGCCCCCCTTTTTGTCCGAGTACGCTGTTTCTATCTGAATGGCAGCCATCCTGCCCGTGGCAGTCGGGGTTTGCATATGCTGGGGCTGGTGTACGCTTTTCCTGGGCTCACGTGCGGTGGGTCAGAGCCAGCTGGCTGCGAGCAGGGGTTCCCTCTGAGGGGCTGAGGTGCGGCCTCTGCGAGCCCTCCCCAGGCTCCGCGCAGAGCTGGGTACTCTGAGATCCCAGCTCCCGGCAGCTGAAGCCACTGGCAAATGAGTGTGGTAAATGTGGCTCTGGTAAATGGTTGTGGCTGTACATAGAATATCTGACTTATTTGTGTGGTGGCGATAGCAATAGCACTCATAATGTTAATTTGTGTGAATCCCTCCTGTACAGGGTCTTGGAAGGTGCTAATCTCCACGGTTCCTGTGTGCTTTTCCTTTTGCATCCTCTCATCGGCTCTGAGGAAAGCTAGCTGTATGGAGAGAGTAGATTGTTTTACTACTGCAAAAAGGAAAAGCATGAGAAGAGGGAAATAAATGTATTGACAAGTGAGACGAATAAATGTTTCTCTTGCCTGCACTATACAGAGGTGTTTGACATACCAAATTATGACATAACTGTAGGAGTAATGGTTGCAGCTGTTGCCTTTGTAAAATGATCTGCAGTACCACATGCTAATAAGTAAGACAACATGTCTAAGTCATTTTATACAGTGCCAGAAGACTAATCCCATGCCATGCATGCACAGTGCCAAAAGTGGTCATATCACAGCAGTAGGATCAGTCCTGGAATAATCACATCCTTAGGAAAAAATCCTCTGTGTAATACAATGAAATCCCACTTAAACAAGTCAACCTTATGAATCTATTAGAGCAGCATCCCCAGAGTACTGCTACCGTGGTGCGCTTCTAGCACGAAATGGAAGGCTCGTGTGTGAAAATGAAGACAGGACCAGAATATTTACACAGGTGAAAATTGTCTGCTTTTTGGAATCCTAGTGGGGAGAGAGACAGAAGATCTGCGATTGTCATAATGAGGATACTGAAACCTAAAAACGTGTATGCAACCAACCTGTCAGCCTGGCTTTGTGCCCCTAATCCATATAGAACTCCCCTTGTCTTCTGCAGGAATCTTCTTTGAGCTAAGATGCAGGATCATCCCCCTAATCTAAAGAAGTTCAAGCCCTTGCTGCATTTTCCAATTCATACATTCATCCTGAATAGGAGCAGGATGTCAGAAAGTCCCGAGGCAGCTTTGCAAATCGCATCCTTTAGACCTGCAAAATCTGGATTACTTTTTCCCATGTGTACTTTGCATTAGCTCTAAACACCACCTTTGAAAAAAATGCTTTTGACAACTTCTTTCTAAATATCACCACACGTATAAATCTGAGAAATACATGAAAGCTGCCTATTTATTGAATAATGAGACCAGCCTAGCTAATTCAGCTGTGCAACAAACAGATGTGATTTTCCTAATACCTGCGGCTTAATAATTGCAGTATGTTAGGGCACATCTAAGCTTCCAAATCACAGCAGGTTTTTGTACATCCATGCAGAGCGTTGTTCAAGCTTATCTATTCCTTGCTTTTCTTCCACAGAATGGTATTTATTACATCTATTTGCTGTCACAAAGCATAGGAGGAAGTTTATAAACAGGTTTGCAGCATGTTGGTCAGACATCCTCAGGGTGTCTTAAACGGGTGCTGAGCTTTCCACTTCCAAGGAAAGCTGGGGATTTGAACTGGCTAGGGCCAGACCATTTGTGTGACTCCTCTGCTTTCCTTGGCAGGGAGAAAACATGACCTTGAACAGTTTCCTTGGCAGACAAGCATGCAGCCACCAATACCTGGAGACCTGTCCTTTGCTGCTGGCTGCTGCCAGCCCTTTGCTTATCAGTTAGTGCTTGGTAGTTAGCCTTGGGGCAGCAGCAATGGAAGAGGATACTGCCATCAGAGTACTGATGTACTCTTCTCACACTCCTCTCCAATTTCAGGCTGCGCGATCAACAGTGTGCTATTGTGGAGGACACACAATTAGGACTCTCAAAATATCCTGGGATCAGCACTTGGACCGATGGTCCTATTCTTTGTTTCCCTTCCCTCTGGTGCTCTTCAGTCCTGGTTGATGACAATATAAACTATACAGATCTGGACGTATCTCTGAGGCAGGAACCTTAGTAAGTCTGGACATTTTTCTGCCCTGAGTACAGCCTCTGTATCCATGACCTATCTGCAAGAATTTCATGGCAAATTCATTCCAATTCAGTGAATAGTTAGGGGATGAATACAACTGTCTCTCTCTTTCTCTCTCCTTTTTCCCCATGTACATCTATTGGTCACCAGAACCTGCCAGCCTGTCCTAGTAGGTGCACACGGGGTATGAAGACAGGTGAGGCGAGTTTCCAAGGAAAGGTGCATGGGAGGCAGATGCATTCCCACGGGGCTTCAGCACACACTGTTTCCAGACAGGGTTTGGTGACATGTTATGAAGTAACAGGTGATTCAGGACAGAACATTCTGTTTTTTGACAGAAGATATTTTGACATGGAAGGGAGGATTGGCCAGAGGAAGGGAGAATGAGCCAACTCTAGCGTACTGAGGCTGGGCTCCTGTGAACTCAACAGAGAGAGATTGGTCTCCTCTGGAAGAGGAGCTGAGGCTGAGAGGAGCAGAGCCTCCCTGAGTCACCCTGGAGGTCTGAGCCTCTCCCTACTGAGATCAGCTTTGCAAGAGCGAAACCAGCCTTTGTGAATGCCCTGGAGTTGTTCAGGCAAAGCTCTTCCCAGAAACTCCTTTCTTCTGCCTCGAGCTGCTTTTCCAGCAGATTGGTGGGCTGATGAGCCATAGCCTTCCCATTACTGAGGGGATGGTGCTCATGTCACAAGATACTGTTTTGGATAAACAGCTTCCTACTATTACCGCCACCTCTGCTGGAACAAGATGGTCCTTAAAGAAAAAAGACATCGATGGCATCTTAAACAGCCCCATTTATGAGAGATTATTCATCATGATTGTGAGGCCAGAGCAACTGCTTTGTCTTCACCACCCTTTCCTCTCCTCCTCGCTTATGCAAAAGGGAAGGAAGGTTCCCGCCTAGGCAGACATGACGTGTTTGCCCAGTGAGTCACACAAATTCTTTTTTGCCCAGTCAGCTCCTGAATAATCTATACAGCTGTGTAGAGTATGGTGGAGATTTCAGGACTCTTGCTAGTCCTGCTATAGAGATGATACTGCTATTCCAGAAATTCCCCCGAACAGATGGCCTCTGCAGACCAGAAGTCCTATAAATGCATTGGAAGTATGTTAATTGGTTTTGCATGCAGTAAATAGAATTTATTCAGGATGGAACATTTTGTGGTTTAGTCACTGAAAACAGCTTGAAATTATTTATTGGAGAAGATTTTTGTTTAGGGGCCAGAACAATGGCTGAGAAAGATCGGATCATTTTCCAGAGTGAATAAATCTACCCATACGGATTTTCTTTCTTCCTATCCCTCTTTCCATCATTACTCATTTTTCTGTCACTTTGTCCTGTTGTCTTGATTTACCATGGCTTTTCCCAAAGCAAATTTGCTAAGAGAATGTCAGCTAATTAATTATTGTTTCAGCATCATTTTTATTCCAGACCTTTGACCTCTTGGCAGCTCTGCAAAGCATTCTGATGCATTCCACATTTGCTTAGTAAATATTTCTCTCAAACAATAAATTGAGAAACAAGGGACTGAATGCATTGTCTTAAAAAAATAGGGTAGAGGGGAGATAGGGAGATAGAAAACACAGGCCAAAGTCGCTGATCAGATCAATGCATTAAGTCCCATGGAAAAATAGAGTTGCAGGCTCTGTACTTAGTACATGGTAGAAAGGAACATGTCAAGAGATATTACTCTACTATTTTTTATAATTCTTTTATTGGCTTTTACTCCTCGATTCCCATGTGAGCGCACACGCTCTCTCTGGAGCAGCATCATTTATCTTTGCCCTGGTGAGAGCGGATCGCTCCTTGCCGCGCTGGTGCACGCCGCGAGCGCTTCCCTTTGGAGCCGCGATCGGCACCCCTCGGCCCGCTGGCCTCTCCGCCAGCCTTCGCGCTTGGGGCAGGGGGTGCGAGCTGCCGGCACACAGCTCTCCTCTCACAGGGCGCGGGGGGAACCAGCTCTGCAGTCCCGGCAATACCAGGGCCAGGGAAGAGAGGGCAATCCAGCCGCAGGCCTCCTCGGAGCCTCGGGACTGTCCTTAGGTGTCTGAGCGTCGCTTTACGTCCCCGACCCGGTTTAATAAGCGAGGCTCCTCTCCAGAGCCTCCAATGATCTGAGTAAGGCACTGAACAATGGAGAGCAGGAGGCATCAAGTAGTGACACCGATGTCTGTCTGAAGGCAGCCCCGCAGGCAAAGTCCCTGTTTCTTTCTTAAACTGGATGTACGCCTTGTCTGCATGTTACCCAGCTTAATGGCTTGGTGCCACTCTAGCTCTCCTCCAGCTGCTGGTCCTGTACCCATCCTCATACTGGCGAGCAAGCGTCTGGCCCTGTTCTGCCAGACCATCCCAGATCAGTGTGATCGTTTCTTCAGAGAGATTTTTTAGCCAGATTGATTAATTTGACTAGATCTGATTTCAGAAGCTCCTCAGAAATCTGGTGAGGTTGGGCCCATCTAACTTGCCTGTTTGCACGTAGGGCCTATGCCCTTGAAGTGTCTCCAGCACTCCCCTGGCAAGCTGCAGACATACTCTGCTTTTATTTTTTGCTGGAGACTGTGGAGGGGGGGAAAGCAGAAGAATGCAAAACAAGGTTTCACAAGCTGTGGTCACAGTGGTCAGGCAGTATGTGGAGAACAGTCTCTCAGCCAAAGCACAGGGCCGGGAGCCAAGCTTTCTGGATCCTTTTTGTCAGTTCTCCTACACATTTCCTGGAGGACTTTGAAGGAATCATTTAAGCTAAATTGGTCATTTGCATCCAAAAGAACAACTAAAGTAGCTTGATTTTCAGAAGTGCTGAAAGCTTGCAGCTTCTGTTCAAAGCAGAAAGGTTGTGTGTGTTTTTATCCGGCAGGAAGTGCCGGCCCTCAGAGCCCCAGTTCCCTCATATGGTCTTCATCTCTCTCTGCCTTGCTCTCCACATCTGTAGACTAAGGAGAGCAACAGCTAACTCAGAGGGCTCAGAGAGAGTTAATTCCGTAATGTTTGCAAAGTGCTCTGAGATCTCGGATGGAAGGCACTATATAAATGCAAAGTATTATTTTATGAAGATCAGTTAGTAGCACTTCATCATTTCAAATGGCACCAATTATACACAATGTACATTGATATATACACTCTATTTTCATAAAGTGCTGCTGCATTTGATTCAAACTTATTTGCAGTCTGATAACTACACAGATATTAATAATGCCAGGAAGAAGAGAGTTTTGCATAGTTTATCATTTGTAATATTATTTTTCCAAGCATTATTTTGTATGCACTGACTGCCAGATTGACTGGCCTGTGCACTGGCCTGTGCACAGCGTACTTGTGCTGTTCTGGTGACACAAAGCAGCTGTAACTCTTGTGCCTGTTTTGTGTCACCAAAGTAGGGGTGAAATAGCCAAAAGATATTTGCCAGTGAATCTGGCTCTGGACAGGTTCAGTCTGTAAATGGTGATAGGTGAGATTTTGTTATGTCCTCTTAAGCAGACTAATTCTTCCTTAAAGGAGTAACTAAAGCTTTCTGTAAATACAAAGCCTCAATAGACACTTCAAATTAATACCATGCATATGATCTCCTATCCATTTCCAGTATACAATAGCATAATTTACCCAGCTCCAATACAAATTTCTAGGGATGCCCCCCCGCCACACACACACAAAAACAAACACTGTTCCTGTAGCCTTGCCAGTCCTTTCTTTTTCAGACTGTGCATATGGCGTCACTAAAAAAAGCTACTGAATCATACGGCTAAACTCAGAAGCGATGTGCAGTTGTGTATGTCCAACATTAATTTCTCTGACAAAACACTAGAAGGCAAGCCGTGAGTTTTCTTTAATCTTTTCACCTCCATTTCTGTGAGTTGCATCTCTATTTTCCCATAGTATTTGCAGCCTTTGCAGGTTTTTTGGAAGACTTAGAATATTTGGTGCTTTTTCCTTTTGTTCCTTGGTTGGCACACTGCAGAGCAAAGAACCTCAGGCATCGTGGTTGTCGATAACAACTTGCGAATTTGAGCTAATGTCTCCCAGTGACTTCTGAATGGACACAGGTAGGCCTCAGTCTGAATTTAATCATGTAGACACATCTGATGTGGTCTCCGCTGTGCTCACAGCCTTTAAAACATGGTTGGTCAGCACCTGGTGACAGAGGTGAGCCAACCCTGCAACCCCTGTCGCATTTTCCTCCGGTCAGGAGCCACTAGACCTACCCCCTGTCCTTAAAGAGCAGGGAGATGCCCAGGACGGGCTCCAGGGAAGGGGACGAGTCCCACTACTCCAACACATACCTCTTGATTCTTTGCTGGCCCAGCAATGGCTGCTGGCTGACTTCAGCCTAGACCAGGGGTTCAGGTGACCTGGCACCCCGTGGCTGTGCTCTTCTGGCCTTGCTCCAGGTGGGAGCTGCCCCTGAACGCCCTAAAAACTGCATTTAGCAGCTGAACCACAGTGCAGTCCTCTGCCCGCTGGGGCTGCCGGCAGCACAGTGCGCCTGGGCCGTGGGCAGCAGCTGCGGCTGCGTTGAGGAGGGAGGTGACTTGCCCGAGAGGGTCCCGGTGTCCTGCAAAGTCACGCGTGGCTTTTGCAACCAGGCACCGTCCCTGCTAGTGCAGGAGGCAGTGAGAGGATGATGATTGTGTGTCTCTGTTGGAAGTCTTTGACTCTGTGTTCTTAAGGAGGCAGACAGCAAGCACAGAGGGCATCGGCACCCTGCTGATTTGAATTTGCAGTTCGCTTGAGCTCAGTTTCACAAAAGACTTTCATTTGAGTACATAACATATCAACTAACTTCCCCACTACCTCACATGCAATTTAAGGAAAACCATTCACAGCTCTGCAGCCTCTCACAGTGGTCCAGACAGTCCTGGGCTTCAGAAAATATCTGGGAATATACAAAGCAATTATATTTTCAAATCAATTTATTTTCATCAGGTTTTCTCTGCATCTGAGAGCTGTGCCGTTTGTGAGCCTGATCTATGTGAGGAGAGCTGCATAATTTAAGTTATTGATGGAAGTGTATGTAGGATAAAGATTTTTGGTCTTCCCATCTTTTTCTTGGCCATATTTCACTCCGTTTGTGTCAGGGCAGAGGGTTTAGGTATTTGATGGCAAGAAAATTGTTTTATTTAGCTTATAGTTGAGACTAAGACTCTTCTAGCAATGGAACTACAAAAATAATCTCAGCAAAAGATCTGGAGGAGAAGATTTTTATGCACAATTGCACAGCATGGGAAAATGTTTGAATCACAGAACTAAAGTTTGTCTATTGACACAGAGGAAGAGAAGTGAAATTCAAGGCATATTTAGTGGCTGGATCACACTGTGGCAGGTGCAGGCTGTGCAAGAGAAGTGAGTGGGCTGTGTGTTGAAATGGACACATGTGAAAACCTGACAAATTTATTTGTGATTCCACTTCCAGGAGTAAATCTGCCATAGTTTCTAGGAATGGCACAGGCAGTTGCATCTTTTCCAGAGTGGGCCACCTTGGCTTGCTTCAGGCTAAGGCGCCCGAGGTGCTGCTGGCCGCAGGCACCCAGGCAGGAGCGGCGTGATTTTCCAAAGGGCGGAGTGGCTGCAGTGGCATTTGCAGATGCTCAGATTCCTTGCTATTGAAAAAGGAGTACCCAGCTCAGGTGTGAAATTACTTCAGTCCCCACGTGCACAGGCATCTTTTCACATCTTCTTTTTTTCTTTTTTCTTTTTTAGTGTGGATGTACTGCATCTCTAAGCACTATAATCCAACAGCTTCTGAGCAAAAGCGTTTCAGAAGGGGGAGGGAACAATATGGAAGGTTCATTCTTCAGGCCTTCCCCTCTGGTGACCTAAGATATAACTCAGAGGTAGATAACAAATGTATAACCTTAGCTTAGATTTTAATGGGTACATCTCCGCACAGAAAAACTCACCGTGCCAAACAGTCACTTCCTTGAAAGAGGCCCAGTGTGGAAAACTGGGATATTACAACACACAAAATAATGGAATAAAAATGCCTGTGCCATGTTTGCTTATTACACACTTTGATCAAGCCAATCCTATTAGTGTGCTTCCAATCTTTTAATGAAGCTACTGTGTGCAGAGTTTTAGCAGGAGGTACTTGATGCATTTCAAAATAGAGCTCTTTTGGTTGGGCAGGGCTCAGAAACAGAGGCCTTTCACACTGAATTAAAGCAGTAATTCCCATGGGAAGCACAGAAGCAACAATTCATATTTTTCTCTCTACCTGGCGTTGGCTGCAAAAGGAGGCAGCCACCCAGGTCAGCTGCAAACAGCTGCGCCCGTTCAAGATGTAAGGAGGCTGCAGCTGCTTGTTACTGCCCTCCAGCTGGAGGTCAGCAGCCAGGGAGCGGAGGACTGGAGGTTATGCAGAAAGACGTCATCTCCTGTTCCACTTCCATGCTTAAACCCTTAACAGTCAGCAAGCTCAGTTTGTCTAAATTCCACCCCCGCTTGAGTAATTTTGGCAGCACAGTTACAATAATTGGTTGGTGACTATGCAAAATGAGGGAAAATGCGACAGGCTTGAGGAGGAGAAAACCCCGATTTGTATCTGAAAAGTTGAGCATGGAACTCAGACTGGGCTATCAGCAGGCTGGGTTGCCAGTGGAGGTGGCTTGGTCTTCGGTTCCTCAACAGCCGTGTGCAGCGTCTGTGGCAGCCGGGCGGATGACCTCGCCAGAAATTCTCTTCTCTGTTCAGGTGAAAGCTTGGCCTTCCAGCCTTAGCTACCGAGTAAACAGGAACCAGAGGGAACAACTTCCTTATTTATTTAAAGGAACTGCAGGACTCAGAAATGTAATGAATCATGGCAAGGCATTTGGTGGACTGAGAATAGAATTAGAATGCACACAGCTCGTTTCTCAGGCTTTTAATGCTTTTCTTCTTTAATTGGACTTACTGTGGTTTCACCTTATTTGAATAAAGCTTCAGATATGTTTGGATTTATTCTAGCTTGAATGATGCAATGTGATATTCCTGGGATTCAAGAGAGGACTGTGGGATTCTCATAGGTATTTTAAGCTGAATTTTAATGGGAAAGGTGACATGGATTGTCACACAAATGGAAATTGCCATGGCTACCAGCAGTGCTAATCCAGTGCCTTGACTGACTAATCCTGACCTCATTGTGCTCAGTAAAGAACTAAGCAAAGATTTCTGCAGGTTGGTTGGTTTTCCAGCTATGATACCAGCAGCTATCTAACCCGATACAGCTTGAGGAATTTGCATGGATAATGGGCATGGATTGAACAGCGTCCCAGAAAGCTACTTTTATAAATAATGCCTTTTGAAGATCACTAACAGAGTGCAGCATAGGGCTAGCTCATCTGAGCTCTGGGATAAAATGGAGATCTTATGCTCTCCTTTCATACGAGAGCTCAGGGACTAGATCAACATACCAATTACTGCAGGAAGTATTGCATCTACTATCAAGTTAATGAAATTAAACAAGCCCCTGGAGTCAGCTGACATAACTCCTGATTTTGCTGCTTCATTAGTGGATCTTTTGTTCAGATCTTGCTCCTGTAGCTCCAGGAGATCCTGAACTCAGGAGCTACCAGCTGAGGAGCCATTTTGGAGATTTTGGAGAAGGTGTAGGTTCAGCCTGAAATCCACACAGCTGAAAGGCATTGCAGCTGTTCTCTCAGGTTACATGGCTAGGTTCTGTACAGTGCTCTGTGTGTGCAAGTGCAGAGAAGAAAATGATGAGCAGGGCAGGGAACTCAGCAAGCAGCAATGAAACCACTGCTGTGCGGAGGCCAAGCAGCTTGTCCTTAGCAGCAGGAGTGAGGCCAAAGCTGGGTCTGCAAGGCAGAGGTTCATTTGCATTCTGCCAATCCACTTTAAAACTGGTGTTTCATGCAACTGTATTCCCCTGGACTCCAGGTTGTGAAAGAAGGCCAGAACAAGTCCTGTGTGCTCCCAGAGTCCCTCAAGGGCTGCAGGAAGGCTGTCACAAAAGCATTTGCCAGGTTGCCTTGGCCCTTTGCACAGGGATTAATTTCACAAGGACCTTGAGACTCCTTTAGTTTCAGCTCTTGGAGTTATGCCTACTGCTGAGCACTGGCTCTGCTCAGAGATGTCCTCTACTCTCCCCACAGTCTCCGAATTTGTGTGATTTCCATTTCCTCCTTTCACTTTAAAGCACAGTACCAGTGTGCAGACTGTAAATGAACTGGAACACATCCACGTCACAGGCAGAGAGTGTTCCTATACAAAGTAAAATCTTTCACTTTGAATAAGCTCTAAACACCATTCTGTAAAACACATTCTGTACCAAAATGCTCCCTATTTTGCCAGCCATCTCAAATAACCCTTCTTGCACAGCAGATGTGGACAGTTGTTGGGGAGTTGCATTCTATTTAGGAGCTCCCCACATTCTGACAAGATGTGAAAGGAAAATGAAATCCAAATGTTTCCCTCTCATTCCTGGTTCCTAATGGAGCCTTTCACCTGCTCTCTTCCTCCTTACCCCAAAGGCTGCTAATACTCTTCTGCTGAAAGAGAGTGCCTGGGTATCGCTGCAACACACACAACACATGCTGTAAGACTGCAGAAAAATTTAAATTAAGTGTGGGGATGAGTGATCAGGATCGCCACGCGCTGATGGCTGATTTCTCATCAACACGAGGGTTCTTCCCAAGTCCACAGAGGACCTGTTCTCTGTGGGACTCCTAAAATGTTGGCAAAAATAATTAATGGAATTGTATGCTGTCTCAATTTCTTAAGCTCAGTGCTGCATGTTAATCCCAAAGTTACCTTTAACCTACACCAGCTTCCTCCATCCTCATATATCTCTTTTGGCTGCTGCTGTGGTGGTTGGCTCTGAACTCAGCTGATTTGGGCTATTGCCATGTAGATGAATATGAGGATGTGCCCTTGGAAGCCATTCTCATCTTTTTGTAAATGTCCAGCATTTCAGTGCAGAAAAATAATGGTGTATTTAATTTATGAGCTTGTTTCTTTATTTTTCCAGAACACAAGGATCATGAAACTGGCCTGAAGCTGTCTACAGAAGTCATGCAAGGATAGCAGGCCAGTAGACAGACATCTGAGCTATTGAAGTGACACTCAGAGGTAAGTGCTGAGCATCTGTCCAGGTGCAGAACTGACACAGGCTGCCTCTCTGTTCAACACATTTCTCAGTGGCACTTTCATTCCTCTATATCCTTTTTTTGGTAGCCCGAGGAGAGCCATCTCTGTGCTCAACTCCTGTCAGAAAAGATGAGCTATACTGCTGATTATTTGCTGCTGGGAAAGTCATTCTAGTGAACTGTAAGAGAAATCATCTGCCCAGGAGTGCTGCCGACTGCAGAAACACACAGATCTAAAAGAAAGACCCCCACACACCTTGACCAAACCTGCTGGTTTGGGATTGTAGGTGATTTCAAAGGGGCTTAAGGGTGAGGGTTCCAGTACCCATGGAAAATAAATTGGAACTGGGTGCCTAATAGTATTATCTTTTATAAATCCCAGCCACCATATGGTGTTCTGTGCTTTGTTGGAATTATGCCACCAATATATTTCTGTATTGACACGTAAAATACTTGAACCTATCTGCCAAGACTATTCCTCTTACCTGCCTCCTGTGCAACTCCCTGGAATTCAATCAATCCCCAGGCCAGCCTGTGTGAGAAGTGGAGTAGTCAGTCAAGGAAAACCTCTGTTCTTGCATCTGGATTGCAGTCGGTCTAATATGAACGCCTATTTTGTGGAATAGCGCTGCTTGGTCATGCCTGAGAAATGCCACTTGTGGCATTGGCTCAGTGAAAGGGAACTTGGAGGATACTTAAAGCAGGCGGCGGGAGGATTTACCCCAAGATCTTGAATAGTGCTCTCAGTTCAGAACGGGGGCTTTATCATCTGTTCTGAGCATAAGATGCAAGACCCCTTCTAAAGCCAAGGAGGCAAAACAGGGAAGCGGATATGAAATGGAATAGCAAACAGGTATTCAACCCCTGAGGCCACAACAGATGGAGACCCATCCCAAAACAGGAGCTAACACTTCGTGGTGGCTCAGGGAGCACCTAACCACAAGCCTGCCTACATGTGATATCCAGGGCTCCCAGGGACACCACGAAGCACAAATAGTTTATGAAGAGCCACGTTAAAGTAGTCCTTCTCACTTTTTACAGTGATTCTCTGCATGCACTGGAGTCAATGTGGGCTTGATTTTGATATGTTTGATTTCTTGACTTTTTTGTATACCATTCCTGAGAATATGGCTCAGACTTGATTTTCAAAGTGAGGGCTTGATTTTTCTGAGAGCTCAGAGCTCTTGTTGACTTCAAGCGGAGATGTGGCCACTCATCTCTTTTGAAAATCAGGTCCATCTTGTGTGAGCATGTGGTTCTTTTTATTTGTCGCAAAACTAAAAAGAAGTTTTGATAGAAAACAAGCTTTATATCTTCTCTTTCATACAGACAACATGTAGAACTGCCCTTGGGGCTTTGAATATATTTACATCCTTTCACAATTAACCCTAATGGGACAAATATGGCATTTTTTCTTCTCTGAGCAGAAACACTCAAAGCTGCAAAACATCCACTGTTTAAATAGATCTCATTATATCAGCTACACCAAATCTCTCCTCTTTATATACAGAGGATTAGACTTCTTTTCTCTGTCATGCAACATTAAAATAGGAAGGCATACACAAGGCTGACATGGATTTGACAAAAAATTAATGATTTGTACATCACTTTAATGCTTTAAATCTGCAATTCATGTATGCTAATTAGGTCATAATGGGGCTGTTTGAGAACAGAACTGTCATCAGGATGCTCTGGCGGCTTCTGGGAGCAGAGATACAGCCCTGCCTTCCACTGGTTGGCTCCTGGAGCCTGTGCTGTAACCTGGCAGATCTATGACACCATTTTTTTCTTGCACAATTGTTTCCTGGATGTGGTGCTTTAATCTATCAGAGTTATGATGGCATATCTCAAATAGCGAGCTCCTGGATCCTGCAATACATCCTGGTGGAAATGGCATACAGGCGCTATATCTCAGTGATTGATTTCTTGATTTTAAACTGTCACACTCTATCTCACAGGGCAGCTGTCAGCTTCCCAGATGCATGAAGTTGTATTTATGCAGCATGCTATGAAAAAAAAATATATATAGTGATTTTATTTACAGATAAGTAAGGTTGTAAAACTTAGGAAAAACAAAAGGGGATTCAAAAACATGTCTATATTTTATTTTTTAGCTGAAAAGCCTGGCATATCTCTCTGTTGCAGGAGAACAAAACTGCTCCCTTGTTCAGAGATCTCTTTAGTTTTGCACCAGTGGTGCAAAGACAAAAGCTGTCACAACAGAGAGAGAGAAAGCCAGAAAGCACCTTCACAAATGGGACAAGGGGAAGCAGCACATCTTGCAAAATGATAACAGTGCAGAGTATTGTGCTGTGTGATAACACAAGCTGCTGTCTTTGCTGACAGCTGTTCTTTACAGGTTCTAGCAAAGCCCAAAGTTGCTTTACAGTTTGAACAAGGGTATTTTGTATGGAAAGTTCACAAAGCATGCAGTAACAGAGAAGAAAGTTAGGCCTTCCTGGGAGTTTCTTCAAAGGGAGTGTTATTAGGTGTGATGGGGCTGATCCGAGCCACCTGAGGGCAGCCTGAACTTTCAGTCAGCTCTGGATCATAAAGGAGTAATTTCAGGAGACCTACCACATTCTTTATTCTAGAAAACTGGAAGGAAGGATAAGTATAGATGAATGCTTAAAGAGTATGGGATTTGAACAATGATTCTGCAAGGAAATATGACAGAAATTACGTGTTTAAAAAATCTGGGAAGCAACAGGTCTGGGTAGCAACTGGATTCTTCTGCCTGTGGGACCCCTCTTTTTGACTTCTTTTTTGCACATTGTCTTCAGTCTTGTTCTCTCTCTTGTTCCCTCTCTCTGTACACACACGCACACACACGGATATCCATTCATTCATATTTATGGTCAGAGCTGTACTTGTGGTGAGTGTGCATCTTCTGTAGCTCATAAAAGCGTATCCCAATAGGACATCTACCACTCAGGTCTTTTCTTGGCCTAGGTATCTGTACAGTACCTTGTATATGTAGAGTGTTTTCATTACATTAACACTGATAAAAATGTTCCTCATCCTTTTCTTAATAGCTATTTTTAAGAAACATAGTCATAAAAGTTAATTTTCTTTTGCACTTGGCATGGTCATATGTAGGAGAGGAAGCCCTCTTACAGCATGTCTGTTCCATTGTACTAGGAAAGCACACATTCAAAGTATGTCTTCAAGGCAAAGCAGCCAGTTCATAATCTCACTTTTCATGTACAGTCAACAATCCAAATGAAAATATAGAAGGTCTGCTGGGAGGCGTGCCTTGCCCATTCAGTAGGCAGAGTGCTAGGGTACGTGCTGGATGATCTGAGAAATGCTGACTTGGCTAATCTGGGAGCAGTCGCCCATTCTGACCACTCTGCAACACTTCTGTGCAAAATGGTAATGTAGACAGTCTGGACTACAGAATAGCTGTAGGTTTTGCACTGTGCCTCAGAGTCCCAACAGAGATTAAAGCTCTCCTGTGGTTGGTGCTGCATACTCATCGCATCGTAAGAGACAGTCCCCCTCCCAAAGCTTGCAGTCAAACAGACAAGACAGATGAAAGACGGGAAGTAGAAGAGGCACACAGAAGTGAAGTGATTTGCCTGAGGTCACACAGCAGGTCGGTGACAGAGCCAAGAATAAGAAGCCTTGCTACTTCTTGCCAGCATGATGTCCATTGCCTAAAGCTAGTCTACAGAATTTCTCTCAGGCTGAAATACTCTGTCTTCTGCAGGGCCACTGCGAGCAGCAGAGTGCTGCTGTGCTGTGGAACGGTGGATGTTTCTGCAAAGGAGCACTGCAGCGCCTTCCTGGAGCTGGAGCACAGGGCACCACAGTGTGCGTCTGTTTGGCTGCCCTGACTTTGCCTCATCACTGATCTGACAAACCTATTGTCACACCAAGGGGTAAGCACAGTCCTGGTACAGGACAGTCTGTGTGCACAATGTTCTCTGGAGGGTTCGAGTCATCACTACTAGACACAGCATTTGCCACCTGTGAGATGTAATTCCCTTTCTCCTTCCCCCTTATCTGGACTAGCTGTGTTCTATTGGTTGGCAAAATGTCTTTCTCGTTATGTTTTTCTTTAGTACTTACTCATGATGCAAAGAATATCTTTCCTTTGTATAGGAAGGCCAGAGACCACCTGTGAACTTGAAATATGTTTGTGTAGGGCCATCTTTCAAGAGCTTATAGTTAAGATGCTCTGCCACTGCTAATCCAGGTCAGAATTGGCTTCCCTGCTGGGGTAAAATAAATCAAGCCAAATGCCTCTGCAGCCTCATAGGTATAATTTAGCACAACACTGGGCAGGGCAGAGACAACCTGTCTAATGACTTCTCCAGCTTTTGCTAGCTTTTCTGAATGAAGTTTGCTGTTGTCAGTACAAGCAGCTGGAGCCAGGCCAAAGGAGGCAACAGGGAATCCAGATAGAAGGCATTTGTCACAAGTATAGTTCAGATTGCCTTTGACTAGTAAGCTGAGGTTTTATGCATATCATAACTGATATAATCTCTGGACCTTTTCATTCTTGCTTACAAGTTGCATGTGATGTGCTGCACCAGACTGGTGCAGGAATAGTACTGACTGCATGGAAAGTACAAGGTGGAAAGTGAGAGCAGATAATGAGATTAAGAGGGGGCAGTATGTGTTTAGGAGTAGTCCTAACTTGAGGAGTGGGAATATGCAATCTTTAGTTTGTGTTTTGTTTGCTTTAGATAGAAATTCCCTCCTGAGTCTCCCGCTACAGCGCAGTAGGAACTTGTCAACGAGCACATTAATGTGGGATTGATTTTTCCAGCAGTCCTTGTCCTGCTCATTATTTCACATGTAAACACACTGAGATAAAAACCCCACCTTCCCAGCAAAAGGTAGCAGCTCTTTCTACAGGGACTTGGTGGTATTTGGTGAAGTTCACCATGCAGGACAGGAAATCCATTGCTAAAGAGGCAGGATGTGAAAATACTGGATCAGTTTCACTTCATTTGTCCTCAGCATCATCACTGATGTCCTCAGAGCCACCAGTGTCACATTCCTTGTGGCAAAAGCTGAAGCCAGCATTTCCCGAAATTACTCTGTTGCTTGGTATCACAACTGGAGATGCCCTGGGTCTGGGTCCCACAGGTACCAAACACCCACGGCTGCAGGAGCTCTCCCAGCAGCAGCTGCCCAGCACCTGAGATACCCACACTGAGTGGCACTTTGCCCTGAGCTCCTCAACTTCCTGTGGGCCCAATTCCAGCTCTTTTAGAAATGCTCTTCCCCTGCTCAAGAAAACCGAGGGCCTTTTAATACGTCTGACACTCTGCTTTCTCCTTCAATTTAGCTGCCTCCCATTTCTGCACCTCTGTCAAGCAGCCTCCTCCATATGCATGTTGCCTGTCATCTTACTCAGAAAATGCAACTATAAAGCATAATTAGTATTAATGATGTGAGAGATTGAGTTTCTTATTTGTATTAATTGCTGATTAATGCTTTAAATGTCTCTAGCACTTACAAGGATTTTAAATTAGAAGTATTCCTTTCTGTAGTGTCTTCTCGGAGGGGGGCTCTTACTGACTGGCACTGACTAACCCAGAGTGTGCCGTGAGGTTGTTTATATGTTCAGGTCTGTTACCGCAGAACAGGGAAAACACTGACGGAGCTTGCTTAAGGGGGAAGAATTACTTCACAGCTAGCGCTGCACTGAGCTGTGTGTTTGGATTTTAAACAAAAAATATTGCTGTGGAGCTGGAAGGGTCTCGAGTGAGCCCCTCGTTAGCATTGCCAGTCGTACAGGCTGGTGCAGGAGGATCTCAACTTTTGCTATGTCTGGGGTGCGGTGAGCATGGGGTGAGGAAGTCAGCATCCTTTTCTGTGCTAAAAGAACTTCTGTAAACCAATCTGTAGGCTACCAGGGAGCAGCCCTTGGCTCTGCTTTGAAAGCTGGAAGCTAGCCCAGCTTTCCTATATGTAGCTTTGACATATTGTTTAAGCATTTAACTTTGTCATATGTGTGAGTGTATCATCTTGTGAACCAGTGGACCCCAGCTTCTAAGGCCAGTCCTGTGGACAGCAAAGACTGCTAAGGAGCCCAGCCAGTGACCTCCTTGGGAGGCAGGAGCGGTCACAGAGACCAGCACAAGAAATATCTGTGTTCTCAGAACCTGGGACATACATATGAATTAGATATGTAGGATAAGGATTTGGGCTGGAGGGGTATGAAGGTATATTGGTGTACCTATTCTGCAGGAACACTTTCCTAAGGAGAAAGGGGGAATATACTGCCCATCAAAGGTACCTTCTACTTGAATTCATCCACAGGAGAGGTTGTATTGACATAACTATTTCAAGGAGAGCAACCAATGTTAAAGCTTTTAGACTGGCTAGGCCTGTACCTAGACACAGCACTCATATCTTCTGTGTAGGTATCTGACGGCATTGCTTCTACTGCTGCTTTGCAGTTTAAATCAGTTTCTGCATTGTGATACCGGTGTGCAGGTCTCATCTGGAAGAAGTAAATGCTCTGATTCGTGTTTGCTCGGCTGGGCTGGTTTAAGAGGTTATCACCTCCCAGTTGTTTGTTATTACACCACAGCAGTTCACAGCAGAGTTGGCAGAAGGGAACATGTGCCGTCAGACCACCAAAGTCAGGGCTGTGGGACACTGCTGGACCAAGATATTAAATGACAGAGGCAGAGACTGATGTTCTCTTCTAGCTGTTCCAGAGGTTCTTGTCAGAGCCCTACATCCCATCTGGAGGAGGGACTGAGCTTGGGAAAATAAGTTTAAAATTTCCACTGAGTCCTAGGGTGAGAATGCATTTGGGGCTGCACCCCAGAGGGAGGGTGAGAGCCTGCAGGAAGGGGCAGTCTCTCACTTTCTGCTCCTGGCTGGGGCAGGAGGCATGCAGGAGGGTGGGAGCCATTGCAGACAGCCATTATCCCCATAGTTTTATGTTATTCACACAAAAGGAGCTGTGACTTGCAGGGATGGGCCTTCCCCAGGGTAGGGCCTGGGTTTATACGTATGTCTTCCCACAGGTGAGTGCTTCCCAGTTTGGGGCAGGGCACAGGGCACAGCCTGGCTGTTACTACATGCTAAAGCTGGCTACTGTGAAACCACTCTGCTGCACCCTCTGTGTTAACTCAGAGAGGAGGAAGGTACGGGGCGAGTTCCACTCAGGATGCAGAGTGTAATGCAGAGCATCACCTGCTTGCCGGTCCTAAGTGGTGCCATCTCACTGGCAATCGGGTCTCATGAGTTTCATATGAAAGATATTGCATTGAACCAAAATATTTAGGTTTTGTTTTGTTTTGAAAGCATGTGTGACCTTTAGCTTAGCTCCCCAGTGACATCTCAGTCTCCATATCAGATTTGTGGCCTTTCTAGAAAGACGCTGAACTCTGATTTCAGTTAATCTAAAAAGAGTTTGCTCTTTGTGATCCGGTTGAGGCCGCTCATGTAGAAACAGATATCCCTGTTACTGGGAGTCGTGTGCAGTTTATTTCAGCTCTAGAAAAGTCTGGTTCTGCAGTGGAGAAGGCCTCCTGGGAGGGCACGTGCCGGGTGGTGCCCTGGCAGTGGGCTGCCAGAGCTGTTTTGGGCTAGGCTGCACACCGGTCAGCTGAGCTCCTGGCCGGCCTCCAGGCTCTGCTGTCTCATGCCATCTCGGAGATGCCATGTGGCCCTTTGCTCGTGCTGTTACGATTCTTCACGAGGACTAAAATGATACATTTTCCAATCCATTTAATTTTTTACTTCACAGAATGTTTTAAAATAGTAGGGTTTTGGCAAGCTCACAGTTTTTAAGTTCAATAAATAAATCTTCTTATTTTTAAAGGCTTTTGATCTCCGTAAACATGACAAATGGACCAGAAACCATAGGCATGCATGATATTTAACAACAGGAGCAGCACACTGTATGCAGACGTGTTTTAAGACAGTTAAGATCACAAAGTTTGCTATGTTGGGTCAAGTCTGGTCTTTCCCTCACAGCCAGGGGACAGCAGCTGTCCCCCGCCACCCCTGTGAGGACAGGCCCGAGGTGGCTGTGGCACCCTGCACCGAGATGTTGCGGCCCCGCTCCTCCTCTGTGCGGCCACAGCACTTCAGCGGCCGCGTGTCGCAGGCTCTGGCTCTGGGGGTGCGCTGCACGGCCCCCCCAGAGATGGTCACGTTCCTGTGCTCCAGGCTGGGCTCGGCCAAGCAATACGCTGGTCCGTAGGCCCTTGGCAGTGCGCCTAGGTTAAAACGCCCATTAACGTGCACAGAATTATGAGGGATGTCGGGCTGTTTGGGGTCCTTCGGCACATTTTCTCTCATCACTGGGCAGCAAGGATGAAACACATTTGCAATGAAGAGGGGGGCTTTTTAGCAGTGTGTCTTGAGCTGTTATGTTGACTGTCGTCTGAACCCTTTGACCTCCTCTGTGACAACTAAGGGAGGGAATAATTTCCAGTGTTTTCCTAAGAGGTCCCGGGTGTCATACAAACAGTTGGGGTTATACCATCAGAACGAGGGTGTGCAAATCTTTACTGAAAGATAGGCTTCATTATAATCAGTGTGTGACTGAGAGCAGATATGGGGGTGGATTATGGCGGCTAAGGGCAGACCACTGCAGGCCACTGGGCCCCCAAAGGCAAGCAAGCTGTGGGGCTGTGCATCTGCAGCTGCGTCCTCACAGAAAGCACAGAATATTTCCACTCAGGGCCAGAGGACCCTCTGCAGCAATGGGTGTCTTGAGCTGTGAGAGCAGGGAGGAGTCCAGAATGGGGAGAGACTGTGGTGATGTTTACCTTTGAAGTGACCTGCCTGAGGGGTGAGAATTTGTTTGGGCCTCCTCCTTCCCCGAGTACCCATGCAAGCATCTTTCTTTTCACGTGCCACTGATACCATTAATGTGGCAGCCTCCTCCACCTGCAGCATGTGGGAGGTTTGTTTGCAGAGCAGCTAGACTCCATCAAATTCGGTCTTAAGTTCACCACATTGTGGGACATTTGCTCCAGTTCTCTTCTCCTCTCCTCCCTTCCCCTATACAAACATGCATGAAGAGGATGCTTGTGCTGTTGCAGAAGATATTCTCACCATACCATGAGGAGGCCATGTATTTTGCCCTGGCTTGCCGGTGATGTTTTAATTTCTTCAAAGAAAACTCCCCTTAATCCTTTTAGCAGTGGCAAGCTGCTAAAAGTGTTTCTACTGGACTGATTTCAACCAGGAGCTCTGAGAGAACACTGGAGAACACTCTGCAATGTCCCAGTTGAGCCATTGTGTATGTGGTGTTGATACCATCAGCTAGTGTAAGGAAAGCAGGAAATTCCACACCTAGCACTGGAAAATAAAGAAGTCGGATGACAGTTTTCTGGCCATTTAACAAAGATTTGTGACCTTTTTTTTTTCTTTTTTTCAAGCAACAGCTGGTAGTTGGGGACTGGTTTTTCTTTTTCTTTACAACTATTCAGGAGTTACTTGCTTTTCATTGAGTATGTGTATGTGTGTGTGTTTCACAGAAGCAGTAAGCAGGGCTTCCCATGGGCTCCTTTTTTCAGTCCCTCCTTTTGCATTGTGACTAGATTTCACGTTCTGCAACGAATTCCTTAAAATACAGACATTCTGTGCAATGCTGACTTCATCAGTATTCTGCATTTTCATTGGTAAGCCCAGTGCAGCCTGCCCACGAGCTTAGTGTGGCTATTACAGAGGAAGAGGAGAGGAAATGCCAGCCAGTCCAAACACAGAATATTGAAAAGGTCAAAATAGTAGAGCATGCTGCTATGATTCATAGAGACTTTAAGAGTCTAATATTTCATCTCATGACAAAGATTGTAATGAGAACTGAAAATGGCACAACATTAATTCATCTTTGTGACAAACACCATAATGAGAGTGGAAGTGTACAAGCTTCAAACATTCGTGTTAGTGATCTGTGGTCCTTGTTCTGTAACAGGACACAAACCCCAACTGCTCACTTAGAAAGCTAAAGCCAACAACTTCTACAGCTACTCTGCGCAGCCCTAGTACATGTTCTGATGTTAGTGAAAGCAGAGAGGCACAAGCCTGCCAAAAGCAGGAAAATGTAGATGGACCAAGCAACCAAATCTGCTGTGTGCTGCCCAAGCACATGCAGCACACAAGCACACAGTTGGTCGGCTACCATTGCACGTCCATGCAGAGCTGTGAATGTGCATGTGTAGTTGTACAGTTGTATAACAAACATGCTTTTTGCACAGGCTTATTTCTACAATGGTAGAAACTCCCTGTAGATGCTGGGAGTTGGCTGGGGATGAAGAAGATAGGCTAGATGTTAGCAATAGGTTCCTTATTTTCTGCCTCTGACTGGTCCTTTTAAAAATGGCGGGGGAGAAGGTGCATGCGTTTAGAAAGTGCTTCCACTTACTACATTTTTAATCTGCACTTCCCACATTATTGTTAGGGTCGGGGTATGTTGAGCAGAGCATGAATGGCAGGTCTAATTTTCCTTTATGTTGGTTTGCTTTAAAAAAAAAAAAAAAAAACAGAAAGAAAAAGAAAAGAAATGGCATATGGACAGTGGCAGCAGTTGTTGAAAGTGCTCAAATTCATTAAATAAACAGGCATGTATTCTTACATATGGTGATACAAGAGGCTGTGATTTCATATTTCACTTACTGGCCCTGTGCACGGCCTCTGGCTTCAGCTCCCCATGCTGCTCCACCATGGTGAGCCTTTTGTCCGTGTAGAGTACCCCTGAAGGTCCCCCACAAGTCTTCCAAGTGACCCATCGCTTTGTATACCTCAGCCTGTGGCTTACCATCTTGATCCCCTCCCCTGAAGAGGCTCAGTTATGACGAAGTGCCAGGCACCCCGACAAGCTTTGGATGCCTGATACGAAGCGAGGAAAAGAACTAGCACTTCTCAGAGGGCTGGCCCAAAACACAGCTTGGCTAGTGGACTAGGGCCCTGGAGGACACCTAAACGGTTGCTAGCGCAGGACGGTTTTTTGTGTGAGGGCAGGAATTTGCTATGGTGCGGATCACGTTAACTGAGGAGATTCTTCTTGATCGCCTTTTCCCTTCCTTTCCCCCCATGCTTGCAATTGCAGAACTTCCTTCAGGCAATGGAAGCAATTTACTTGCTTAAGTAACATTAGGAAAGTATTTAACATATATTTAACAGTGTCACAGTGCAATTTAGCAGCTGGAAACACTGAGCAAATCAGCACCATGTGACATACCAGCTCTTAATGGGCCATCCACAAGTGCTCCGTGGAGCATAGTTTAAGAATCAGTGTCTTATTCCATGCTTTAAAGAAATCCATATTAATAAAGTACTCCATCTCTCTCACACACATACATACATATCCAGGGAGATGTGTGTTTCACATTGCAAACTATATAAACAGAAGATGTGTTAGCCACTAATGAAGTGGAGCTCTGGGAAGGACGGCAGCAGCTGTTTAAAAGCACACAGTCACACTACACAGCATGCTGGAGTGGGAAGTGAAGGGAAATATTGTATCAGGTTGTAACTACAGGAGGAATTTAGATAAGCAGGAGGAATTTAGAAAAGCAGAATGTGATCATCCACACTGAAATTTAATTAGACCTCCAGAGCTTCCACCCTCTTACAAAAGGTGTCACAGGATTGCCAGCAAAGGCGAGCAGTTACTATTCTTCTGCTTGGCAATGTACAAACACCCAAGATGATATAATTTATATCCTGAAGAGTTAACAGTTTAAAGCCCCCAATTAGGGTGTCAAGAAGGAAAGTGGAGTAGAGACAAGTGGGGAGAGGTGGGCTGGGAGGAGGGAAGAGCGTGTGTGGTTAACTGATGGCTCTGGCCTTACAGAGACTGTCTGCAAAGCTTAAAGTGCAAATGTGCGTGTGTATTTGCAGGGACAGAGCTTCCTTGAAAACCGGCTTGTGAAAGATGAGCTAAAACAGGGAGGGAAGGGAAGGTCAGAGGATGTTGGAGAACAAACACATATATACGAAGTGTAGGTTTTCTGTGATTTTGAAGGTTGAAGTCATCTGAAAAAATGTATTGCAGTGAAGAGGCACCAGTCCCATGACTGCTGAATCCCGACCCAAGCAAAGGGGCAGAAACAGGCAGAAGGGTGGAAGGCAGGACTCCAGTGTCTCAGCCAAAGTCAACTGGAGGTGAATAGAGATCTGCAGTCACATAGCCACTTATTTGTAATTTCCCTTAAATGTTCCACTTTAAAGGTGGATTATACTCTCTGACACCATGCTGAAGCATCAGTAGCTCCAGGATTTAGCTTTCCTTGGAGGTCTGCTGCTCAAGCTGGGGCAAATGTGCTGTGAAGTCAAAATACCTGAGGTTGAAACCCTGGCCCTAACTGAAGCTTATTTTAAAGCTCTCATTGGCTTCACTGAAGGCCAGGTTTCACCACTGTTTCTTTTATGAGCCATTTTAAACTTCTATGACATTTTAAACTGATTATTTTGCAATTGGTTTCTGAGCATCTCTTTCATGCTGGAATGTCACATTAATTCATTCTTAATTGATCCATACGCTTCCAATTTTCCTAATCCAAACAAGTGTAAAACTTGAGTAGTCAAGATAGTATCTTAAAGTTTATTACTGAAGATATAGTTTCTGTGTTTTAAATTCCCTTGCAGAGGTAAGAAACAGCAGCTTTTTGTTTAAAAAAAAAAAGTCTTGACAGAAAGGTATGTTTGCTGAATTGTACTGTTTTTCCAAAGACAGTTATTTTAACTCTGGTTATTTAAACTGCATTTGATCCCAGAGGATGTAAAGATGACTAGACACCATGGTTACTTGATTTCTGCAAGCTGTAGTTGCTTGCCAAAATACAGTTGGAAAGATTGCAATTTAGCAAGACTATTGTTAAATGCTGTGGTCTTCTTTTTTTCTCTCCTGAACAATCTTAAATATGTCCATAGTGATTAAGAATATTCAAGCTCCTACTGCATGGCAGACATATAAAATTATAATTTATATTCTCATTTGAAATTAAGTTTTAGTGGAAAATGCCTATCAATCTTACTTAGAGAAAAGAAAGATTTTTTTCTACAGCTTTATAACTGTAACAATATGCAGATATGTTTTACTTCTCATTCTAGGGAAATACGGCTTAAAATGTAGAGGGTGTTTTGAATTTACAGTCTCTGAAAGGATAAGCTCATGGCTTATTTTGTGTCAGTAATGAACAGAAAAAAATTGCTTCTCATACTTCCATTTGGCACTTATTTTGTATTTTCTGCAATTAAAGTGGGGTTATAGTCAAAGCGACTCTAAAAATGACACATTTATCCTCTCGCAGAGACTCCTGTATCAAATTTCCTCTGATTATAAATCAAGAGATGATTTCTCTAGCTGTCAGCGCTGCAAATTCATCCTGGGATCTCAATCTGCAAGCTGCATTCTTTACACTTATTACAACATCACTCGTAACAAAGACCCGGGAATATGGATGTGATTGGCTATGCAAGACTCAAAGTATAATCCAGCTCTCCCGCGTGGCGTGACTGGGGGCACACCAGCACGGGAAGGGGTCTGACACAGCCGTGAGCCAACGCTCAGCCGCGCTGTTCTTCGGTAGGCGTGCTGCTGTAACCCCTCCTGAATCTGCTACGGGGAAAGGGAGCGCCTTGTACCAAAGACTGGGGGGTCGCTGACATCCTCGCAGGCTGCTGCCATCGCTCGGGGAGCTCTGCCCACAGGCACGTGGGTCGGAGCCCAGGGACGTGGGATGTAGGATGTAGGCTACCCACATGGTTTCTCCAAACTTCCAGTCCATAGCACAGTGAACTCCAACTGGCGTCTTAAGAGACCAGCAACTGTATTGTGTCAAGCTTATTTATCACCAGCTCCAGGTGTGGGAGTCATTTAGCTTTACGTTTTATGTAGCAATTCAGTGTGCTGCCATCTCACCAGCCCGCTGAGACATCTTGAAGCTAATTATGCTCATTCATTAAGTACGTACTGCCATGGATGTCTCCTTCGTGCTAGTGTAAGGGTAGTGCAAACTTAGCTGGCAAGGAAATACAAAAGTGGTTATTGTTGCAGTAGTGCTGGCACAGGAGGGAGATGTTAACCTGCATACGGACTCAATAATAAATGAAATGTTTGACAGAGAAAAATGAATTGGCAATGTTCTTACATCTTTCTAAGAAACTGACAGTGTATCCTACAGCCATGGGGTCCGCAAGCTGACAGTTACAAAGAGGTTTTGTGAGCAAACTAATATAGACAGTGTCAGCCTGCCATTAATTCTGGAGTTCCTTTTCTAGGCAGTTTGTAAAATCTAATCAATGGGGCATTTTTCAAAAATCTATGAAAATTGTAAGCCTGTAATTGTGCCTTCCTAAAATAATAACAGGGAATCTCGCAAGGCAAGGTGAAAGCTACACAATGTGCCTTTCTTGCTGGCTGCTGCTGGAATGTGTCTTGCAAGCACAAGCTTTTCCCATTACGCAATAGTCCCGTGCAAAATCTTCAGTGATATAATGCTACTGGGGGAAATTGGAAACTTCAGATCCACTTTCCCTTCTCGATTCCCACAATACATATAACATTAATAAAAAGTTAATATTGTGACTGACTTTCCCCTTGCCTTTTCCCCACATAGTTTGACTGTTTATTTACATATTTACTTTTTATTTCAAATTGTATGGCAGGCTCTACACATCTGAAGATGGGCTGGTTCCAGCCTCCCCATGCTTGAACTGCCTCTTGAACTTTCTCTGATTACATCATTATATATAATGATACATTATTAGTGCTATCAAGGCATGCAGAGTTGGTCACAGTGCTTACACTCTAAATCTGACAGAAGCAAAAAAGAGGGCAATAGTTTAAATAAAGGGGAAAGTGGAGATGACATTGAGGAGGAAATTGATTGCAGAAAGCTTTATGAAATGAGCACTTAGATGAAAGAGGGCTCTGAAGGAGAGAAGAGAGCCTGTTGGACTGGAAGTTGGGGCTGTTCCAAAATGAGGCCCCTATTCAAAAAAGCATTTCAGTTCAGAGTAGTGTGTAAGCATGAAGTCAGACATTTGCTGGACTGGTGCACATAGACCTTAGGGAGGCATGTATATAAAGACATGATGAGATGGAAGAATCAATAGGAATGTAAGTACAGGAGAACAAGGAGGCCCCACGGCTTGTGTTCAACAGGGCCAAAGTCAGCAAAGTAATGCAATGCGTGAGGGGGAGATTAGGGATGGTCAGACCAGAGATGCAGAAAAAACTGGCTATTTCAGTGAGAAGACTTGTAGGGAGAGGTGATCTCTTCTACTGAATAAACCAGTGTACTGCCAGGGAGGGGGCAGATGAAGTTCTGAGTGCACAAACTTCTCTGAGGCTTTAGAGGCACCGTTTGGAGACCTGGCCAGAAAAAGAAGCAAACAAACACCTTTTCTGCTCTCACAGATTTTGAACTCTTCACTTCCTTAAATAAATGGCTTATTGCTTACACCAAGGTGCAAAGCATGGACTTGAACATGGGGCTTTTGCGCTCCAGAGGGATGTCCTAGCCACTGGTTAGAAAGAGGAGAGTGATAGCAGCAGACGTCTTCACTGACAGACAAGAACACACCCATTTTAAGAGATCTTGCAAACCCAAAACTTCTCATTTGATTTTGCATGTTTCTGCTGAACTGAATTGGAGCTTTCCAGCCAGGCTTATTGTGTTGTATGGCTAAACAAACAGGAGGAAGAAAACTTGGAGAAAAACACAGCTGAACATCAGGAGGAAGAGAGCAGTGTGGGTAGGAACAAAAGAGCTAGGAACAGAGATCACCTGATGGGCATACAGCTAATTTAAGATAAAGGAGACAATCTGCTCTTGCTTCCTTTACCATACGTTTACAGTTTGACGGTGGAGTCTGAATACACAACATCTGCCATACTAGCATTAACTGTTATATTTTTATCTGTCTTGTGACTGCTGTATAATAGGAGGTTTATTTGATTTTTAGAAAGATGGATGATCTAGAAGTAGAGTGTAGGCTGTGAACTAGACACAGGACTCTCAGTTGGCAGTAAAGGCCTCAGTATTCTTGACATGTAACAGATAGTGCCTGCTTCAAGGGCCGTGTAGCATAAATATGTAGGAAAAATGCCTCCGAGTATAGCCTTTTCTCCACAGAAAAAAAAAAAAAACAATCAGCATTTGAAACATCTATTAACCTTTCATTTGAATGAGATAGAGCACAGTGAGAGAAAACATCTTTCTCCCAATTTCTGGCCCAATCAGAATATATTGCCCACGTGTGTGTGCGTGGTTCCTATGGTATATCTGTTCTCCACTTGCTCAAGGTGCAGCTACATGGTCGATCAGCCTTGTATTCTATATGAACCGAATAAATGTAACTAGGGAATAGTCTTATCACATGAAAATCAACAGCTCTTGTAAAGTTGGCTTTGACACACCGCGGGGTAATGGCATCTTCGCCTGTTGTTGCTAACCTGCAGGAGTGGTTGGCCGTGCACGCCTAACCCTACCCGTGCTGAAGGAGCATCAGCATGCCTCAGCGGTGCAAAGCCCTGCGACTCAGTGCACGCTTGTTTCAGTTCAACCTACCGTCCCGCACACTGACCCCTGGTAGGTGGTAACCTGTAACACCATGCTTTAACCTCCTCGTCCTTTCTACTTAAGAGCAACCTTGTAATAAAGTTTTCCCGACAAACAGAAGTTGCCTCAATAACAGTGGGAGGTAGAACAGAGGTAAACAAAAGAAACAATAGGCTTGTGAATAAACTGTTAGTGGAGGTGTGAGTTGCTGCGTCTTTGCCTGCGTTATTTGAATCATCCAGCTTGCTTAAAATAAAATGGCTATTTATTTCGGGCTGCATCTTACAGCTACCTTAGCTGTCAGAAGTCATACATAAAAATATCCTTTCTTCCAGAGAGAGCCATTCATCACTCAGCCAGTAAATATTACTCACTCCATTGATTATACTGTGATTATATTTTCTCTTTAAATGGCTGTTAGAATTGGGTATAAAAGACCCATTTGTTTCTACTATAGATAGTCTCTGTCTTTAAATGCTTCATTGTTTTGAATTAGTCATTGCAGTTTGCACAGCTGAAATGCCGAATGTGATGCGTTTCTGGGTAAAGTCTGGGAGCTGTGTCTCAGCCTTTCTCCTCTTTTCTCTTGGGCCTTCCAGGGGAACCTCCAAATCCTTTACAAAGAGTTTAAAAGTTATTACTGCCATCCCTTGTACAGAACTGCAACTTGACTTTCTGGGGCACCAGAAATTCTGAAGTAATTCTCCACAAGAAAAAGGCCTCAGCTCAAGGGAAGTGATTTTTATCAAGTAAATAAGGTGTTGGGAGACCTGAGTCCCAGGCACGGCTCTTCCCTGCCTCGCTTGCTTTCAGCATTTCATGAGCTGTCAGCTGAGGATAGTGAAGCCCCACATGAAATGCTTTAAGATGTGCAGGTGGAAGTGAAAGCTCCCGCTCACCTCGCCTGTTGCTCCAGATCCCAGCGCTCATGCTCGATATAAACTGCCAGGCAAAGAACTGCCTATAAACATTGTGCAGCTCATGAACACGATCAACCCACAGACAACCTGGCATGTGGTTAATTAATTAGGCTGAATCCTAATTAATTAAGGGGCATCCTCAGTGATTCTGTCCAGAGCCAGCTCAGACGGGCTGCTAGCACGGCAGCAGTGGTGCAGCCCGAGGCCTGAGCTTGCTGCCTGCCTCCACACAACACTGACAACAGGCGAGGAACCACCAAAGCAGCGGGAGCAATCCTGAGCGCGTGACGTGGTCCTTTTCCACCACCCGGGTATCCCTGCAGAGCGGCGCGCTGCCTGAGCGTAGGTCTGGCAGCCCGGCACAAAGGCTGTGGACTTCTCTGCTCGGTGGCCACCTCTGTTCTTTCGAGACCCCTCTCTAGTTCCCTCTTCTATCGCTCCTCCAGTACAAAGTTCTCCCTCCGGCCAGCTGATGCTTTGCCGAGTCTTTTGAGGATGCTCTCAATATCCTGCAGACCAGCAGGAGACTTGCCAGCTGCAAGCGGCCTTGGAGACCCTTGCTGCACGCCAGCCTTCCCATCACTACACTTATCCTCTGCAGCACAGAGGCTTTTGACAGAACTGCAGCTTGTCTTGCAAATGGCCAGTCCATGTGGGAAGAGGTTATTCAGGCCACAAAGGGTAGGAAACCATCCTCCAGCTTTGCTTCCTTCCTTTAGATCTACCTCAAAGACATTTCTTAGGCTGGTTGCTGTGTGAGAAGTCAATTCTAGCAAGGCTGTCTTTGGAAATTCAAGTTTCTCAAGCCCAGAGAGGGGGAAGAAAGGTTTAACACTTTCTGAATATCCAAGCTCTTTGATGTATGTGTGTGTGTGAACAGTAGCCTGTAGCCACCTCAAAAATGCAGCACGTTGCTGGTTAACTGGTGAGCTCGTGTAAAGCAGTTTTAATGACTCTTTGTGGAAAGTGATCTATGTCATTTTATTAAAACACAAACACGCACTGGATTCTGTTATAGATAGGCTACGTAATGGCTGTAAGTGAAAAATAAAATTGAGCTTAAAATAAAATCTTCAGAGTTACAAGCAAAACATTAAACGAGATAATCTGAGGCTCTGAAGCTGTACTAAGATCCACTTATCCATTATCTTCAAATTAGGAACCACCTGTTCTTCATAACCGTCTGTTTGTATGAATGAGGAACTCTGAGTTTAATTAAGTTGCGTGTGTGGGTGGAACAGGCTTCCCAACAGCAGTGAGATTATTAATGGACATCTATATTGAAGTTCTTTGCATTTTTGAAAGGCTAATTACAATGTAAATTTAGGTTTAAATTATTGCTTTGCTCTGGGATGGGAGTTGTCATTTATTATTAGGGTGTTATTTTTTAAGATCCCAAGAAAACATTGGTTTGACTGTATAAGCTCTCTAGTCTCTTATTTTTCCCTAATTTACACTTTTTGCTCGTGGTTCAGTGTGCTATAAAATATGCCCCCATCTCTAGTTTCATTATTTTTATAGCTTTTCATTTTATTTCTGCCCTGCAACATTCTAAGCTTTTGAGGAAATGAAAGGCATGTTTTTCAAAAACAGGCCTGAAGCTGAAATCTGGAAACTTTTCTTAAGAAAATAGCCCACTGACTTCCTGCTACTTTAACATTTTAACCGCTAGTTTATTACATGTAGCTGGTGACATTTGCAGCATAAATTAAATATGCTGGATGCTAGAGCATGTTCTGCTGTAATGAACCCAGAATAATTCAGATCTCCAATTCTTTTGTTTGCTGTTTGGCTCTTAGATCTGCCCTTGGTGGTGAAAACGGGGTTTGAGAGTACCCTAGCACCCTGAGCCCCACACCCCAGGAACTCTGCCTGCATTGCTGTCTGCAGCTCAGATGCAGTTTGCATGACGTCCTTGCTCCCTCTTTCCTCACTGGAGGAAATTGGCCTGGAGCAGGTCCGAGAGATGCGGGTGGTGCAGGGTAGTCAGAGAAGGCTCTCACAAAATAAAGTGGGTCTTCTACATCGGGCACAGCGTGCCCACCCAGCGTTTGCAGGTGGAGGGAACGGACAGGCAATGAGCTAGCGCACCCAGGGAGGTACTACTTGACCTGTTCCTGCAGTAATGTGGGAAGTAAGCGTTGGCTGAACGTCAGCAACACTTCAGTGTGGTATTTTGTGCGTTGTGGTTTATTAGATGAAACAGTGCTGTAAGGGGGGAGCTGCAGCCTGTCTGCCATTGGCCACAGGGTCATTCTGGGGCTAGTAGGAAATAGAAACATCTGATTCCACACAGACAGCATTGCAGACCTATCTGCTTTGGCACTGATGGATAAGCTAAAGTTTACAGCTGGGAACAACAGGAAAAGATACAGTATCTGGTCAGATCTGAAAGACCTGCAGAGCATGGTAACTCAATTGTACGCAGTAAGCGCTTCACTCACATCGCCACTGATAGAACTCAATTAAAAGCTATTAGCATAACAAGCATACAAGGGTTGCCAAAGTGCAAGGAAGCTATAAAGCATCTGCCCAGGACTAGGGGGGGAGTGATTTGACAATTTTGATCTTTCCTGCTCCATCCTTATTTAGTGGAGAACAGTGACAAAGTGCTGATCTTCCCCGTGGCATTTTTTCTTTACCTTTTTCTTAAGTAAGAACTACCTCATAGAGACTTCTGAGGCCTGCATCCATAATCCGTTTGCCTTAAGGTTCTCTTGAAAGAAAGGAAGCAGTATATAGCTCTTGTTATGAAAGTTGCACAGTTCATGTATTGCTGGGGGAAGGAACCCACAGCAGGAGTTGTTTGATTGCGTGGGAGGTCGGATTAGGTATTTGTTGAAGCCTCCTTGGCCTTATACTTGGCGACTCTACAATTTCTTTTCAGAGCATTGAAAATCAAACACGGCTGTGAATTAGAGTCAGTTCCTACCTTCTGTAGTAGTCCCTGAAGCAAAATTCTCGTGGATATTGAGAAACCCTTCTGCGAGCTCTGGCGAAGCACGGAATGCAGCAGCACCGTGTCTCCAGAGGACTTGCTGCTCTCCGTGGGTTGGCCGCGTCTTGGCTCCCTCACCCGCCCGCTCTCGTGCTCCGGGTGTGCTGGGGGCTGCCGTGCCCTGACGCGGAGCTGCTTCCCCCGGCCGGGGCCGCACATAGCCGCAGCTGGGGCTGGCCTCGGGACCCCGCGACTGCCGCAGGCTACGGGAGCAAAAGGACCTGGCCTAACCCTGGCGCCTGCCCATACCATTACTGGGACTGGAGATTTTGGAGCAGAAGACTGGAAAGAAGTGGTGGTTAGGTATCTTGAAATGCTTAGAAAGAAAATAGTAGCAGTTAAATGGTTAAAAGCTTAAACAAAACTGTTGCAAGAGTAGCCCAACAGTTGAAAACTGTGATTACCTCAGGGTGGGATTATTGTTATCACTATTATCGTTGTTCTTATTTTGCATGGCTGATGGAGGGCCCTCGTTGCCATAAATCGGACAAAAATGGCTAGACAAGTGAAAGCACTTTTGTAGCCGAGTCTCTGGAGAGGGCCATCTCAGTGCAGGAGAGATGCTTTGTCCCCGGTGGGTCCCAAGGTGCCCCTCTGCCTGCTGGGGACAGTAACGCTTACCGATGTCACAAAGCCATCGTGTCCCTGATGAACTTCATTATGAGTTCCTGAGATGAAAGCTTGTATAAAAATACGAAATATGATTCCTATTTATTTTATTCCATAGTCCAGCTAAGGGCATGTTCTGTGAAATGGCAGAAAACAGTATGAGATTTTCATTTTAACTATTTTTTCCTTTTGTCTGTTTTTCATATGTACAGTAAGGTTTCATTCCTTGCTCTGTAGCTGTGCAGTCGTTCCCTTCCGTGTTATTAAAACTGAGAAGGAATGCCTCTAGGTGAAAAGAGACTTATTAGTGTGTTAGGTCTTGCTCTCAGGAATAGATGCTGATTTATGTGTTACAATTTGGGAATGATATTAACTCAAATTTCCTTAGTAGAATGAGAAGGTGCATGTAAATTTCAGAAAAATAACTGTGATTAAACAAAATAAAACTAGTTTGTTTTATCTACGCTCTCTTTGAAGCAGAAATAGCAGTAATATTATGAAATTACCCAAAACCCATAGGTTAATATAAACTGTTCCCTGACTGCAGCATTTTGGAGAGAATTATTAAAGAAGCAGTTGGTGTTATTCTACACTGAGTTCATCTAGCTTCGTGCTCATGCAGCTCAATTGAATATAATGCCATAGTTTATTTAGGAACAGCTTTACTGACTCACTTTGCGGTCTTAAGTCTAAGACCTGCCCACAGATAAATCAAAATGTACCAGTTATTCTCAGTTTTGCCTGGGTTAAATATTTGGGGTTAGGGGAGGGGACAGCATTATTTCATGCATGGTGCTGTGAAAGGCTGTGTATCACATTTTCTAATACTTTTGCATTTGAAGCTTTTATTTGATTATCTTGTTGTGGGGTGGAGTCAAATGAATATGTTTTCAATTTCGGAGTGAATTGTTACAATCTGAAGTGGATTTTGTAAGATTCTTGGCATCGATAAGCATAAGTGATTGTGTTTTTGAACCCAAGCCTCATCAGGACAGCCATAACGTATCAGGCCTCCCTCTCCACACATCCCCCCCGGTTCTGCGTGTGGAATATTCTGAGTTAGCCAAAAGATGCACATGGAAAAATGGCTTTGTTTTGAATAAATGTGGTTCAAATGGTGTTTGGATAAAAGAGGCACACAAGTGCAGGGTTTGTTCCTCTAGGCTAATGTTTTCAGACTCGTTACATACTTGCATTCCCATATTTTAGTCGCTGAATCTAATCCAATTTTCTGAAGAAGATACAGCATTCTCAGCAACTCTGTAGCCATGACAAAGAATCAGGATGCTGATTTCGACAGTTAAATTTGCACCTGTAAATTTATCGGAACGCTGTAACTGTAGAAAATGATGAGTTCAAAAAATGTCTTCCTGATTAGCGCCACAGGAATAATTGATTTTTTTTTTCATTTTGTCAGCCATTTTTTAAATTGGTTTAGATGAGACTTATTGTCCCACCGAACAAAATTACTTCCTTTCCCTTCCCCAAAATTTTGCTTAGTCCAATTAAAAAAAAAAAATCTGTAAAAAGAGGAGACAAAGACTGAGTTTCAGAAAAGTGTTTGAGGATGCAGTGGTGTTGTTATTCTCCTCTTGTTCAGTAGCTCAGTGTCTAAGAACACTTCTCTGAATGTCAAGAGACGGGTTCACATCCTTACTGAGAACTGGTAAACTCGAAGCAGGAACCTCTTTCAGGTGAATTGCTAACTGGGCTCTAAGTACTTGCAACATGAACTCAGTCCTTTCTGAGGGAGACCGCAGCTGTTCTTTGTAGCCAGGACCGCTGAAGTGCTTCATGTAGAGGACCACAGGCTCTGGGTTAGAGCACTTGCCTGGTGCTTGAGCTGTCTGAGTTTCAGCTCTTGTCCCAGAGAGTATTTGTTCAACTGAATATAATAAAATATATCACTGGAAAAAGGACTACTCAGGCAAATTATCTCCTCCAACGGCGGTTCCTTCCTTACGGTGTGGGACTTGTGATGTCCGAGCTTTTCTGGCAAAGGAGGGAATCCATTCTGCATCATTTGTACCCTTTGAAAAAGGGGGGACAAAACTGCATGCTTTCCTTGTCCTGACTTGCCCTTCTCTTCCTCTGCTCTCATCAGGAATTATTTGTGGCACACTTCATGTTAACTTGCAAAACTAAAAATAAATAGATGTTGTGAAGGTGAAATTACACTTTCAGCTACTTTACAGTTTGTTAGCAAAATTGTTTAAACCCCTCTGTTCTGATATTCTCTGCTGCTCCTTTCTCCACTTGACTAACAGATCACCCTTCTTGCCAAAACGCACCCTGCAGCCAGTTGTCACACCAGTGTATATCTACCCGCCATCTTAGTATGCCTTTGGGAAAATGAGCAGTGGGTATAGCAAAATTTTGGCATGAATATTAGCTGTTTAGATTTTCACATGTGCTGTTTTAGGGAATGCATAAAAGCTCCTACCCACACCTTAACATAGTTAAAAATGGCATGAGGCCATGTAAAAAATCTAATCAAAGTATTGTAATAAGGGAAAGAATTAGGAGCCCAGCAGCATCGCTGTGTAACAAGTCCACTGTGTAACAAGTCCACTGTGTAACAGTGGAAAACAGTCAGAAGGAATATGAGGTGAGAGGAAGAACCATCCATTTAGTTCAAATAATAAACTGAAAGCAAAATATCCAGATTCAACTTTACAATTATAATAAGGCAGCAGCACAAAGCTGACCCTTCTCGAGTTCTTGTAGTTGACACTTCATTCTGGTACAGTTGTGTAAAACTGTAGGAAATGTGACAAAGCTGAGGACTCCATGGCCGTGAGGAGCAGCTGCCACACGAAGAGGATGCTGTGCTGTCCCTTCATCCTGCCGTTGTCAAGGGGTGAGGAATCACAGGATACAAGACTGAAGCCTGCAATGTTGCATGCTTGCAACAATCACAGGGATTTTTAAACGCACAACAAACAAACAAAAACCACACTGGCTATGTCAGATGTAAATTTTAGCTGGTTGAGCAGCAACCAAGAAAATCCCTAGATGCATTTGCACCTTGTTGACAAGGCTTGTGTGGCACACAGGACTACTTTGAATGCAGACAGTCATTCCTTGTTCAGTAACAAAACTGTTTGATGTGGCCCTGATCTGAGAAAGCCATTAAGCCCATCTTTAAGTATGTGCATAACAATCTTAAACAAAGAGGCTTTCTTTCTGAATCTGGGTCACTTGTGGAGATACATCTAACAGGAATTATTAAACACATCATAGAAACCAGTGCTTGCAAAAACAGAGTGGGATGAGACGCACGTACGTATTGAGCCACTCTAGCAGGGGTGGTGAGGGCACGTGCCAGCCTTTGCTCGCCAGAGCACAAGGCCGCAATACTGCCGTTGAATTATTAACAACATTGTCAGCCTGAAAGAAAGGCAGAGCACTGCCACAGTGGGTAAAATAAGCATTGGCTGGAAACAGCCTTCTTGCAGGGCTGCATGCCCCATGCAGGGTCACTTACCTTCTAAGAGAGCCAAACCCAGCCATTGTGTGCTTGCTGCACAAGCTATTCGTTTCGGTTAGGTATTTTCTCCCTGAACAAGCAGGACAAAAGGGATGTGATATGCTGAATCATTTAGGGAAAAAATCACTCTGTCAAGTGGATTATCATCAGCTAAGCGAGGCCCTGGAGGCCAAAACCTCAGCCTCTAAATTATATATGCTGAATGCCTGTGCTTTTACTGTATTGTTGAGGCAAAGCCTGCACGGTGTGTTGCAGGTACGTTAAAGAAAACATGCAAGCAAAGTTATATCATAGCTGGTATTTGCCCAGTGATTCCACCTTATCCCGGGGAATAACAGTGTCCTAGACACACCGAGTCCCTAGCAGGGAGGGAGGGAGGGGGTGCCCAGAGCCTTGCTTCATAACTGTTGGCAGGGATGCCTGCGGGGTCACTCAGCTGCTAAAACGCTGAAGCATATAAGAGCGGGGTGTGGGAACTGCCAGCTTCCTAGAGGAATGCACACCCAGCCTGTGAGAGGGAACAGATGCGTTCCCCAGAGGTGGGTGTCACTCTTGCTTGTGCTGCTCACTTCTCTGACGTTTCCTCTGTTTATCGTCTACTTTTTTCTTCCGATTTTACATTCAAAGCTACCTGTGCCCATTAGCAGATGGTTGCCTTTCTGGACAATTTCTCCTTCCAGGAGGTGTTTAGAGTCAAGGTTTAAGTGAAAACACCCCTGTGTTTGGCTTAACACCTGACATTGCTGGGTTACTTCAAGTCTGAATGTGATACTAGCAAAATTGCCCAAGTCATTTTCTTATTGGAAATTGCCCCCTGCAATTGCACTTGACTCACAGGGCTTATATCACGAGCCAGCTATCCTCCACTGAACCACATCATTCTAACACAAAACTTCAGATATTAAATTAACAGTTTCTTACCAAGGCAATTTTAGAGGAGTGGGAATATGAGATTTGGGTGTCCATCTCTGGAAAAATGCTCTAGCTTTCCTCTTCTCACTAGGTGCAGCTGCTCTTCTAGGATCTTCTGTGCCGGCTGCACTGACCTCCTTGGCCTTGTTCTGCAAAGAGTCTCTTGCTTTTCCAACTGAAATGCTGCCTTTGTGACCATTTCTGTGGCAATCAGCCTGAGATGGTAACTCCCATTCACTCTGCGTCGTCAACATATTCTCTGAATGGAGCCTTTAGTTACCTGGCCATTCAGAGGCAAGCCATCTCACCTGAGGAGGTGTGTGGAAAATGACCTGTAAGCACAGGGGAGGGAGCAGGGCCTTGATCCTGCATTTCTTCCCTTGGAACCAGGAAGCTGTTTGTGTGGATGCGCTGGGAAGCACACAGCCCCATCAGTTCTGAGCGTCATCTTCCTAGACTGCGGGTAGCAGCACAGTGGGAAAAGCCGCACCTGAGCATTGCCACATCCTCTTTTTGTTTCTGGGCATGGGCGAACCCAGCTGGTACAGCCATCTTACACCCAAGGCAGGCAAAAGGGTGCCTCCTGCCCTCTGCCCCTTGGCACAAGCCTGAGGGTAGCCAATTCCTGTAGCACCTAAGGCTTACGATGCTGTGCTTACACTCTAACAGAGGGAGCTCGGTGCAGAGCTGACTGTGCATGCACAAGAGTTTGACATGCATGAGCTTCTAGGTAATAGCTGGCATCATGGCCTTTGCAGCAACAGACCTAGTCCGCTCCAGGACTGTGATAACGAGCTGCCCCCTTGCTCTGAGCAGTGGCATGATGGAGTCCCCATTTAAAAACTGTATTGATTTCAGTGGGAGCTTTGACAGAGTATGGGTGTTGAAGGGCTGCCAGATTTGGCTGTTAATCTTCAGGATTGCTTCTTTCTGCTTGGCTGAGCATATGCCTAATGTTTGCTGTCCCATGTGTGAAGGATTGAGGAACCGTCAATATCTCTGTTGATTTATATAGCTCTAAAGACAGTGGGAGCAAGGTGCACATTTGGGTCACTCCTGCCAAGCTCTGGCATTTATGCTGGGGTAATTTAGGAAGTCACTACCTTCTTCTGTCCCCCTGCTAGAGCCTGTTGCCTTAGGAATACAAGCTGCAAAATCTCTGGGGTACCCACTGCTCCACTGCCAGGGCTGCAGGTCCACGCCCAGACTAAGCTGAGATGTGGGGAGGTTTCAGTGGACTCACGCTCACCGTTTTGTCTCGTGCCCTGGCCGTGTGGGGTGGTGGGAGGGCTCTGGCAGGCGCTCTGCCTGCTCGAGGCCCTCTCGGGTGGGCGGCAGCGATGTGGGGCCTGACCCGCGGAGGTGCCGAGCGATGGCTTCTGCTAGATGCCTGTAAAGACTGCCGAGTGCTGCGGCTGAACTAATAGGTTCATCACATGTGTAAGGCAAACAGGAGTATTCAAGGGGGTGATTCCTTTTTATTTATTTATTTTTTTAAGGAGTGCCTGGCATTTTTGTCACAACTGTAGCTGACAATGCATTTTCTGGTCACGTTGCCTCAAGACAGCACAGAAGATTAATGTTTGGAATATGCTAAGCTCTTGAAAAAATGTAAAGATAATATCAGAAAAGTAATTCAACGTGTCCTCGGAGCTCTTAACCACAAGTGATGACATTCTAATCTTTGGGGAAACACAGGACGAGCACTGGCAGCCTTTCAGAGCAGTGGGAGCATGTCGCAGTGCAGAGGGTGCAGAACCAAGGCTGAACTTGGGAAGGATTGCTGCGCTTGCATGGCATTCTTGAAAAAGCAGAAAATCCATCGGCGCACCAAAGAAAGTGCTTTCAGTTGATACAGTGGATATCAGCAAGCTGTGGGATGTGTTCCTAGCTATTCCTCAGAAGTTTCACCGTGACCCTGGGGCATATGCATCCTGTTCCAACAGCTGTGGAAATGGGCACGCGAGCCGTCTTTTTGTACTCATGGACTGCTTAGCTTGCAGGCTCTTTAGGGAGCCTGGAAGCACGCCCCACAGACGGAAGCAGAGAGGTGCTGAATTTGCATAAGTGCTGATTGTGCCAGGCGCACGCTTAGATGCCCTACTCTTTTGTATGCAAACACACAGGGAAATAACCTGTTCACGCGTGGTTCTTCTGGCAAGCTGGGAGTGTGGGCAGGGCTCGGTCACAGCCCTTTCCGCTGCTGGCTGGCTCTCTCGTGCTGCAGCATGGCTGTGAGGCTGTGAAGGGAGACCATGTGGACAGCAGGGAGGTCAATAAGGCAGGTTTTTCTGAGAAAAACTGCTTTTCTTTTACACTGGAGTGTGCTATGGAGGCAAAACAGAGTTGCAACAACTAGCTTCAAAGTCAAGGTCTCTCTAAAAACAAAGCTGCTGATTTTTGTTGCAATGGAGCAGTTTCTGATGTCTTTGCTGAAACCAGTGAGAATCTGGCCGGAGGAAAGGCTGTGGGAAGACTGGTCCCAGGTAGGGCTTGTGCTTTTCAGAGCTGAGGAAGGAGGGCTAAGCAGGGCCAGCAGAGCAGAGCTGGAAGGCCCTCGCCCAGAGGAGCGGTGTCCTTTGTATTCCTTCTGGGAACTGCTGGTTCTAGCACCGGGCTAGTGGGAAGTGGGTCACGGGTGTTGCTTAGTTCCTGAAGAGCCAAGCTTTACAGTGATGAATACATTACCATGAACGAGAAGTGACTCTCATTGACTTTTAATCGAGGAGCAAAGCTGGAGAAGGGCCAGAAGGGCCTCGTAGCTGTGGCACAAATACTGGCAGAGAGGAGGCAGACAAAGTGCCGCTGCTGCTGGTGTTGTTCTGTTATGGTCTTCCACAGCAAAGCCTTTAGCTGTCATCTAGGCAGGCATACAGAGATCAGATTATTTATAAATCTGCACTTAGCACAGTGTGTCTGAATTTCTTGAAATGCTGACTCTTGAAACAAATGCACGGGTTAAAAAACAGGCAAAAAATGCAAACTAGAAAGCCCTCACCCAAGCAAAAAATGCTAAAACTTTTAAGCTGGAGAAGATGATCATGCGAAATGGAAAATGTCCTAAAATTCCAATTAAAAAAAAAGAAATCTGCTCTTCTGGATTCTGAGCCTATATTGCACATTAAAAACTCATGTTTTAAGAGGTCTCTGGCCCTAATGCTTGCAGGTCTTGCTTGTTTGTTTCTTTAAAGAAAGCTGAAATGTTTGTATGTAAGTCGACTCCATCTGCTGGGCTTTACACATGGTATTAAGTTTCATGATGTTCAGTTTTGCCCACTCGCAGTTTTATCTTAAGTTGAGCTTGCCAGCCAACGAGGGAGGAGTTTACATGAGCTGTGAGGTTAGGACCATAAAACTGACTAACTCAAGGAAAGAAAGTAACCTGGCAATATTTCAAATATACCCACTGGATCAGGAGTACTATATAGCATCAATCGCAAAAGAATACTTCATTTTCAAAGCTATCCCTGTGGTTTCATAAGCTTTTGCCTCGACTAGAAATACAAGAAGCAATAAAAGAAGACATGCTTCTAAGTGCTGTAATAGATCCGGAGGGAGCACAGATGGGGCAGATGATTACAGCACTGAACTCCCTGCTATGGAAATGGACATTTCTGAATAGAAATTTTCCTTCAAAATTTGACAATGAGGTTACAGCTCCTGACACTGCACTGTGCTGACCAATACTACTTTTCTGGCATGGCTTTCTTTAGGAATTTCAATAAAAATATCAAATTGGTAGTAGTACCTTTCTTTCAGAGACTCTCTGGGCTTTGGGTCCCAAATTGTTCGCAACTTATGTGTGTCAGGACAACTTTGTGGTTAAGCCCCTCTTCCCAAGGATCTCTTGAGAACAAAGCATCCTGTGAGGAAAAGAGTTAAGAAGTCTGTTAAAGCCTTGTAGTTTTTCAGCCATCAAACTGGAAATTCTTTATAAAAAGAGAGCAGCCTGATTTAAGATCTTCAAGTGGGTGGTTTTAAATTATTCAAAATGTTGTATTACAAATCCTGCTGAGTCAATTCTAATTTCAACAAAAATTCAAAGGACCATAAATTATCTGAGTGGCATTATATGATTACCTCGAAAATCTTAATGACTAAAAAACATGTTTCCCTGTAAAATTGTCAGATAAATTAGAAGAAACTAAATCATTTCCATAGCATGTTTCTTTTTGTTAAGCAGACATTCAAAACTGAAAAAAATCTCATAGACAGGCTCTTTATCTTTAGTATTTTGCAGCACCCAAAATATTAAATGCCTCTTGTTCTTTTCATGTAACACTTCTAAATCTGTAATCATTACACTCTGTTTGTGTGCTTATACACTGCTCACCAACAGCCTTTTTCTATGCCTGGCTGCTAAAAAATGTTTGTTTGCAGTTGCCCTTGTGCTCTGAACTGTGCTGTTTCCCATGCGTAGCTTCCTATGCAGGGAGGCAGAGCATTAATACCCTGTTCAGGTAATACAGGGAGCACAGTGACACATTGGCATAATTAAATAATGTCATCAGTCTCTGAAGTGTGCTCCCTACGGTGATGCACCGCATGAGAAACCTCCTAATACGACACCTACGGGTTTCTTCCACAAAACTGACTTTACTGTAATGTATTCCGTTAGGAGAGCTGAAGTTTAATGGGGAAATCATTATTTTATTATATTGGTATTTCATGGGTAACGTGGTATGAAGCTTCTGCCCACTGGATCCTGTCCTGCTTTTTTCCAGCTCAGTCAACAAGCTGTCTCCTCTCAGAGATGGCCTTGCCGTGGAGGTGCTAGGCCACCGCGGTCCAGCCTCGTCAGTGTAAGGAGTCCAGTTGGTCTCTGACCGTAGCGCAGGAGTTCTTCAGATTTTGACAGCTGCTTTGGGGTGTGGGCACCCAAAGCATGACACAGGGACCCAGCAGCGGTGTCTCAAATCAAAACGAACCTGTCCCTGACGTTCCTCCCACCACAGCACTCCCACTGCAGCCGCGGCAGCACAAGGCCCCGCCCTGAGGAAGATGGCGGGGAGAGGGCCTCTGCTGGGCCGCGGCTCCGCGACAAAGGGCCGTTGTCCCAGGGTGCCATCCACCGCTCAGCTGCACTGCTTCTGCTGGCCTCTCGGTCCTTGCCAAGCCTTCTGCTGCCTTCTGACCTCTGGGTCTGCTGCCCTTCCTGTTCCTGCTACGTTATACACGAGCCTTTGGTTTCCTACCTTTTGTCACCTCTTGCAGTCAGGCACGCTTTATTTTACCATTCCTCGCTCCAGCTCCTCGCCTCTCCTTTACTATTTATTTGTCCATTTAACGCTGCTCTCATGATTATGGTATTTGGGCACCAAGCAACTTGAATAAACTGCCTCCTTCATTGGCTCGCGCTGTTCTCATTTATGCTGGTTGCCTGGTAACAGCCGTTACAACTGAAGTTGCACAATTTTTGGTGAAAAAAGATCCCCGTGCTTCCCGACAGCCTCAACTTGAGCAAAGCTGCAAACAGGGCTGGAATTTTCCATGCTCTGGGGCTCTCCCTGGCTGATCTCGCGCTGTCGGTTCGGAAAGCTTGAACAAAACCAAATCAGCCTCCTCAGGGCGTGCCGGGGGGAGTGCAGAAAACCACGCAGCGTCTCCACTGCCTTCACGCTGCCTCCTTGCTGCGTTCACATGAATGCAAATTACTACCTGAGCCCTGCAGCTGGCTGGAGGCTGCGGAGGAGCTCTCTCTTGGCCAGAGGGTGTTCCTGACTTTCCACATGGCAACAGAGGGCTTGTCTCTGTTTGCTTCTGCCAGTGGTTTCCACCCTGCAGGATTCAGTTTTGAAGCTGAAAGATGTTTCTAATGACAAGCCTGGGAGCTGAGAGGCTGCATGATTTTAGCCGTGCCGAGGAGAGGAGGTGGAACCCGGGGTGAAACCCCTGCGGTTGCGTGCATCCATGCGCATCAGTGCACGTCGGTACGGTGCAGGCGGCACCACCCGGGACCCGTCCTCCCGTGTGCAGGGCCCACCCCGCTCTCTGCCTCCATGGTTTGGGAAATCAGACCAGGGGCAGGGGGATAAGAACACACTTTGGCTCAAAACGCCGTGTGCTGAGGCTCTCCGAGGAGCAGCAGGGCGGCAGCTCCTGGTTGCACCCGTGTCCATTGGCTCCCACCAGCCCCTGCCCACCAGCGGTGCCGGGATGCCTCCCCTGGGAGCTACAGCAAAGCCCAGCCGAGCTTCTCCCCACATTACTCCCAGATTCTGCAATACCTTAGAAACCCCTGGCCCTCCTGCAAAGTGCTGAGCAGGGAGATGTTCAGCCCCTTGCCAAAAGCACCCAGAACCCTGCAGGAACAGACGTTCATGTGAGCATCACATTCACTGCAGGACCAAAAGGATAACTGCTGCAGGAAACTGTGTGGAAACTGATGAAAAATGAATTGTTAACCTTGTAATGAAGAATCCATACTATGGAGATCACAGTGAGAGAGAGAAAGATTTCATGGGCTAGTTGCAGTAAAAATAACATTTCATGCTTTGTTGCATTAATTGAAAAGCATCTAAAAACACCAATAACATTATTTCATAGTATTAATAATGATTATTCAGTGTTCAAAGTTATCTAATGATGCATCCAAATACAAACAAAATTAATATGACCAGATCATAATCTATTTTTAAAAATTAGAATGAGCTGTTGAAACAGCAAGCAAAAGAAATCAGCATGTGCTTGTTTGTTTGTTTGCTCTTTTCCTTATGGAATTAGTGGGTGTATTTTATTCCCAAAGCCGAGCAGAGGACAAAAAGAACATTTTGCTATCCATTTAATACAAGTTCTGGAGGGGTGAGAAGCTGTTCTTAATGCCAACATGAAAGCTTTCCCTCTGTGTTTATAAACATGTGCACAGATAACAGCAAAGGATGGTGTGTGTGTAGGCTTTAATGGCTGAGCTTCTTGGGGTAATGTTCTTAGCACAGGGAGAAATCACTGGGATTTTCAAGCCCCAAGGAAAACCAAGTTTAGTTGCTTTGGAGAAGTGGCAGATGTGCACTGGTGCTTCCCAAACTTTGGCCAGTGTGGCTGGGCTTGTGGCTGCTGTAAACCAGGCTCTTTCTGTGTGAGATGAAAGAAAAAAAAAGAGGGAGCAGGATGTGAATGGACAAAACTAAAGAATATTTGCTTAAATTGCCATGTTCCTTAGTTATTTCTTAAATATAATAAAACTAAATCGTGTAAGATTTTATTTTTGATCCTTATTGATCCCTGCAATATGCGTAAACATGTTGGGGCAAAATAATTACAGCTGAAAAATATTATTTATTATTAAACAGTGTGTCTTATTTTAAATATCAATAGTATGGCCTCCAGCATTAGCTTTACATCAACTAGAACGTTAAGTGCTGTTTTTCTGTTTTTCTTTTTTTTTTTGTTAAACGGATCCAGTACTTGGTAAATACTTAACTTTCACTAAACAAATACAATCTTGGTTTGTTTTCTGAAAATCCCTTCAGCTGTGCATTTAGCTAACAAGAACATGATTTGCACTTCACCCCCAAATTTCAGATTCCCCTTTCTCATCCTGATTAAATGATAGCAAAGGGAAAATTTTGTTAGCCTCAAATGTAAGATTTAATGAAACGGCTGTTAGATTTGTTTTGTGGAGTATTGTTGTTCTGTGTTTTTTTTTTTTTTCTTTTTCTCTTCCCAACTGTTTGGTTTTGGTCCGTCGCCTCCTCTGTTGTGTGCCAGCGCCTGAGCTGGCTGCCTTAAACCCTGCAGAAGCTGACTTAGGGCAGGTCTGTCCTCGGGAGCCGCGTGTGAGTCAGCAGCATGGGAACCCCTTCAAAGAAAGTTTTGGTAGAGCCCAAGACAAAGGCGGTTCCCATTTGAAGCCAGTGACTTCAGTAGGAAACGATTTTCTTTCCGAGTGAAGGAAAGATCGGTTTGTTACTGGAACAATGGGGAAAGCTGTCGGTATTTATTTACAGCTGTGGGATTATGTAGCTGGTGTATTAGGTACTTGTGAGTCCTATGGATGCCACAGCTCAAGACAGCCCTGAATGTGCAGCTACAGGCAGATGTCGGGCTGCGGACTGGTGCCCCGTAGGTCAGAAAACTGAACTGTTTATTTAGGTCCCAATAAGCCCTCAGGTATGTACCAGACATGGCTGGGGTTTCTCCCCTTTAGTCCATCTGTGTGCTTATGTGCTTTGCTGACGCCAGCCATACTTACTAATCAGGAGAGATATAGTACTGCTGCACAGCCATCCAACTAGTGAAGGGTTAATTGCTTCTGCCCAGCCCAGAGCCCTCAAAACAGTAATTTTCCCTGCATGGCCAGGAGTCCGTGTTGGAGGTTTAACTCCAGTCCCGGGCATTGCCTGCCTGTTAAGCGCGGTGTAACCCCTGGTGATGGGACACTCCGCGGTGTCCCTGTGCTCCCCGCATCTCCCGTGACACAGGCGGCCATCTGGGGACCTGGCGGCTTGGTGGCATCTCCAGCGCTAGCTACCAGCTCACGTGGAAAGGCTTGGGAGAGGGGAGGCGGGACTAGGGTGGATGTAACTGCGGAGAGGGTGAGCACAAAGTGTCGGGCAGAGAGGGTCGATGCTGCCCGTCAGCGCTGTGGGCACACGGGGAAAGGCAGCGCTGGGCTCCCGGCGGGCGGCCGTGGCAGCGAGAACCGCGGCAGCAAGCAGGAGGCAGAGGAGACTCGGGGCACGGCGCCAGGTGCTCTGAGAGGAGCTGGAAGATCTTTTCCTGTTTGCCACACAGCCGAGCTTAGGCCCGAGTTTGTTGCTGTCGCTGGTGGAAAGTTGGGAAATCCCTTAGGAGGAAGGGTGTGATAAAATGAGCGAGGGTTCTGCACAAAGGCTGGCGAGGTGTGACCAGAAGGCGTCTATTAATGACAGGGAAGTCGAATTCTCGTCTGCTCCACCTGTGAATTCCCACCGAAGTCACTATGAGAAAGCCTAAATAACAGGAGTATCTGAAAAGCACTTGCAGTTTAATTCTTGTCAAAAAGCTTCAAGAAGATTTTGGGTGGCTGAGGAGTTATGCAGTCTGAGCGTATATCACCAGAGTAAAATGCTATTAGAAGTAGATGAAACTACGGGAAGGTGCTAGCTGCACTACAGCATAAAGCCCTATTCAAAGACTGATGTAATGTATTTTTCCACTGCAGGGCAGGAGTGAAACTTTGAGCTATTGTTTAAAGAAGGAAAGAAACTCTGGCCCTCAAGGCTGCAGTAGGAAAGATAGTTTAAAAAAGATCATTAAAGCAAAATCCCTCTTGAAGACTTTGATGTCTATTGATGCAAGATGCTATTTGTTCTCCTGCTGAAGACAGACCTGAAAGACTCCGCAATTACTAATAAATTGCTTGCAATATTGAGCAATTACCAACAATGCAATCATAAAGCGGTGCAATAACTAAATAATTATACACTTGTTAGGAGAATACATTATTGGGCACCTTGGAAAGAAAGGGAAAGGAGGTGAGAATACAAAAGACAGGATATTGGATACCACACAAATAGCAACAAAATACAGCTTGCTGCCAGAATGCTGAATAGCTGCACATGCTTAGGGCCAAATCCCAGCCCAAGAAAAAAACAGGGAAAGTTTTAACTATTCATAGGAAAATTTTTAGCAGGAAAGTTGGTGTGTCATTCAAAACACTGAGCGTGATGGCTGGAAAAGGTCTCTTCTGCCTGCTGGCCGTGTTCCATCTGAAACCAGCCCCGAGAGCACCAGTGTCTCACTGCGACGTGCTTTATCACTCGTCCCAGTGGTAGTGTGCTGCCGCCTCGGCGGGGCCCCGGCTGAGCGCGAGGGGCCCGGAGGAGAGCACCTCACTGCCGAGCCAGCAGGCCGTGCTCGTGCTGGGTGCCGTGGCACAGCTGCAGCCGGAGGAAGCAGACTCCCAGGTGTCGGAGGCCGCTGAAGCCCTTGCTGATGAGTGGAGGCCACCCTTCCCATACCTGGGCGAGAGAGGACTGGGAGCGCTTGGGCTGCAGGATGTCTGCACCGGGGTAAAAAGAAGGAGGGGGGAAGAACAACAGTGGATGGGAAGCTGAGATTTCACCAGGAGAATCTGACTGTGGTGTTAGAGAGTAAGGACATTGCCGCTGTTTAGATTTTACCCTCAATGAATTTGGGATTATTCCAGAAACATCTGGAGAGAACATCTGCATGAAGGAAGTGCCTCTTGGAAAGAAAGGTGTGTATCAGTTACCACGAGTCAGACTGATACGCTGTTGGCTTGGCTCTCTGGTGTTCAGCCGTTGCCGTAGGTGTGAAAGCTGGATATAGTGGAAAGGAATGAAGATTTTGAAATAGTGTTGGGATATACTGTGAAGTGTCGTAGAAGCAGAAAGAACACTATGTGCTATATACACTAACGAGGAATACCTGTTGTTGAGGAGGTCAAGAAATCATAGCTTTTGGCTATGTGCAGGGATTAGGGACCATCTGGAAAAAGGATCATGTGAGGGAGAATCCGCGTAAAACACTAAAGGAAAGGCGGGGTGTTTAGCATGCCTGACCCAGATAGCTTTGTAGGCACTGTGTACATAAGCAGAGCACAATTTACAGAGCAGTCTAGAAACTGATATTCCTGCAAAGCACAATGCAATTACTGGAACATTAAGTAATCATTTTCAAGAGTGGTGGCAAAGTGTGAGGGGAAGACAAATAGGAGCAGGCTGGCAGTACTAGGTGAGGCAAGACTCTAGGAACCAAGGCTCTATGCTCCCTCCCTCCCAGACGAAGGAGAGGAGGGAGGGCTCTGCTCTCATCCTCCCGCTGGCATCCCTTTTAAGCAAATCCTTTCTGATCAAGGGAGGGGAACAGCCACTTACACACCATGCTCCTTCAGCTGCTGAAGGTAATGCAGCTGGCAGCATGCACAGCATCTCTTTCCACCGAGCCCTCTCCCTCCCTGCTGCATTGCTAGAGAGATTGATTTGTGACCTCAGGGACCGAAACCTCCTCTCTTTGAGTCCCCCACCAGGCTGCTCTGGCCTGGGAGCCCACATTTTTTCCATGTTTAGAGCAAATCCTTCGGCTTCGGGGAATGAATGGGTAAAAATTTTTAGCATCTGTAGCTCATATTACTGGACAGTATAAAATAGCCTGGAAGGAAGAAAGAGAAGTCAAAAGAAATTAAACTCAGAAAACTGAGAATTGGTGAGAACCCGTCTCAAAAACAGCACCTTCAGCTGTGATGTAAATAGGCCTTTCCTGACTTTTATGCTAAAATAGGCATTTTAAAAATGCATATATTAATTAAAGTTATATATACTGGTCAGGTTACAGCAAATATAGATTGCTGTTAGCAACCACAAGCAATGGCTGCAAACAGAGCAACTAATGAAACCCACGTATGAATAAAACAAAATGAAAGAAGTCAGTGCTAGAAGCTAGAAGTAAACAAAATCTGGAAATGACGTACTATTAAGTAGAAACCAGTGGTGGCCCTTGAAGACTTGATTTTTTCTCTCTCAGATAATCAAAGGCCATATTGTGCCTTTAGGCACAGCTTTGAGCAAGGAGAGATGAATAAATTGCATTGCCACAGGAGTAGCCTTAGGGCGGGGAGAACAGAGAGGCAGTGTAGCATCCCAGTTGCTCAAATCAGCGAGCTGGTGTCGCACTGCGCTCTGCAGCAGCTGCAGGCATCCTCAGGAGTTAGCAGCTGTCTCCTGAGGAGGAATGAGAGTCTCCGGCCTCATGGTTGAGAAGGTGAACCACCACTGAGGAGCTGTCATGTGGCGTGAGAGCATCACATGGACACAGGCTCTAAAATAAGATACTTAACACATTATGCTCTGTATCAGAACTAATTTGACAGACCCTAGGATCTTAACCTGAATCTCTTCGGTCAGTGGTGTACTAAAAGGGCAGGACCTTTGTCTTCCTCTCTAGTTCAAGAGGTAAATTCCTCCAGTACAACTGCTGAAGTTTTTTTTGTCCAAAAATCCCAGTTAGAAAAAGTTAAGCTTGACTGATTTTCAGGGCAGTCTGTGTGCTTCTGCATAACCTCAATTTGCTATTCTCCTGGTTTGTGCATTGAGCTACCTGGAGATGAACAAGATCATCATGGAGGGGTGGCTGATACCAAATCCCAGGTGGTGGTACAGAGCTGACATTATCACAAAGATCATAAAGAAACATCCAGTTTGTAGTTTAGCCTTACCTGGGGGAATCAGAGAGACCCCAGGACTCGGCAAGCTTTGTACCAGCTTACTGCCTGATAACATTTGCTAACACAAGACATCTCTTCCCCAAAGTGCTGCATCTTTCCATGCTGTTGTGGAGCAGAAGGGCACCCCGTTCCCTTCAGATGTCTTGGGGAAACATCCTGCCGTCCTGGCACTGAGGATGATCCTGGCCAAGGTGCACCACAGATGGAACAAGAATGAAACCCCGACAGAGTGATAAATATGGACTTGGTCATGGTCATGGACCACAAAACCACACTTCACACAAAACGAGGCTGAGATTGGAGTGAAGCAGACATTAGCAGCCAAAGTCAGAATTACAACGTGAGTAAGATTTTTTGAGATATGTGAACAGAAATATAAAAGAAATCTGGGATTGAATCCACCTATGCTTAAAGGTTAGCTTCAAAAGGCTTTTCTTTCTCTCTGTCTCTAAGTCCCGGAGATGGTATCACTGAGATGTTTACCAAACTCTGTGGCTGAGGACCATTTCAGAGAAATCTCTAAACCTGTAACTTGTGTACGTAAATCTTCCCTGGGGCTCTGTTTAGACTTTCCTTCCCCTCTGGATTTCTCTGAACATACCTTTGGTGTTTTTTGAGGGACTAATTTCTGCACCTGCCAAACTTTTAAGAACGTTAAGATCCTTTTAGACCTGTTTAGATGGAGCCATCTCCTGCCCACGCTGTAATCAGAGCTTGTTATCAATAGCTCTTACCCTTAATTAACTGTACACAACTCATTATCCGATTGTGAGCAAAACATTCCTTTCCACACTGCAGGGTGGGGTTGGCCCTCAGTGCTCAGCTCTCACGCACTCAGCTGTTTCTTATACGGGCGCGCGTATATTGACAGGTATACAACCTGGGCGGATGCATAGATATGGCAGCAATTTAATATTTTCAGCAATAGATGTGTAAGAACTATGATGGAGCGTTGCAATAAAATTGAAACAATGCCAAATGGATAAAACGATTGCCCTCCTGGGAAGAAGCTGACCCGCATAACTAAGGCGTCCTGGCCGTGGCGGTGTCTGGGCGCGCAGAGCCCGTGCTGCCTGCGGGGCGAAGCTCTGCGGCTGTGCCTGCAGGACGCAGGCGCTGGAGGAGCAGCGCCCGGCTGCCTGCCCCGGCTGAGGAGGGAGCCCCGCCAGCCCTCCCTCACCTTCGCTGGGCGGCAGCGGGCAGCGGGCCCTTTCCCATCCGAACGGGGCAGAGACGTGGTCCCACCTGGGCTGACTGAAGATGGGTTTCTCCCATCTGGTTCCACGCTTTTATTCTGATGTTGCAGGGGACGTCGTACTGGCTACACGAGCACACTCTTCTTTTAGATCCTTACAGAACATAGATATTAAAAAAGTTCTTTCTTGGGCTAAAATCAATGTAGTTACATGAGAGGAAAGAAGATTCAGGGTAAACTAAGGGTGGCATCACGAATGGAAACTGAGAATCATCTTGCTTTGCAAGTCTATATCACAATTCCTTTATTTATTATTTCAACTTTAAATTAGGTTCAATTTAAACTTTTGCAAGAATGTGATTTTATATAGCTTGTAAATAGATTTTTTTAAATTGTATTTTTTAAAATTCTACTGCAGTTCCCAAGAACACTTGTTAGTTTGCTTTCCCTTTATTCACCAACATTGTACCATTGAGACTTGGCGGTGAAAGTGGTTTTATTGATTTTCATTATCCAGGCTAGGAGAAATGCAAAATATAAACAGCAGGAATTATGACCTTTTTTGCCTTTAGTAATTGAAGGGTTTACTGGTAACAACATTCAGTAAGTAGCAAGCAAATATATTCTACTGTGTTAACAGAAAAAAAGTTTGAAAAATCACAAATCAGATCTCCAGAGGTTATGAGGCTGATTTAAATGATAATGCTTTTTCTTTTCTTTTCATCTGGTTCAACTTTTCCCCCAAATCCATTCCAGTTGGAAGTCCAGGAACAAAAGATGATGCCTGCAATAGTACCCTTTTTAGCATGTTTAGAATGTAACTGTGCTGAGGTTGACTCTGTCCCTTTTACATGGTTTATTAACGGTAGAGAAGGGGCTGAACCAATAATGCTCTAAGAGCATCTTCTTTGGCAGCCACGACCACTGATGTCAAACAGTTAAATGCTTAATGGGTGATGGTGCAGGAAAGAGGCACTGCTCAGAGCCAAAAATTAAAGGTCAGAACTTGTGTTGTCTTGTTAGCAGCAAAACTAGGAAAATTTCCTTTGTGTTTTTAGGCAAGTCGCTTAACCAGTCCATGTCTGCTGGCACAATGCTTACAAATCTTCACTGATGTTTGCTGACCATTTTGGGATCTTTGGATAAAGTCTCAAAGATACAAAAACAAAGTACCAATTGTCCTTATTGCAATTTCCAGTTGTAACAGAGAAACTGCAAGGGCCGTTCAGCTTAGAAAATCATGTATTTGGAAGTCATAAATTCTGGAGCTGTGGCTGGCGCCGTGCTAATGCGATACCGCTGCGGTACCGCTGCGGGAAGGGGCAGGAGCGGGGCAGAGCTGCTGATGGGGCTGCGGCACCTGCCCGGCGGGGCACTGCCGGCTGTACCGCCGCGAGCGATGTGACCACGTTGCTGTCCTGCCGAACCGCGCAGATGGGATGAAGCCTTATACTTTTACACGGAAGGCTGATCTGGCACAGGCTCTGATGGTGGCGTGAAGTGAGTGCACTTGGTCGACACTTTGCGCTGTGGCTGTAGTGTTCCCAATGCGGGGCTCAGGAGCGTGGAGCTGAGTGGATGGTCCCGGCAGCCCGCAGCCGCTGGAGAGGAGCCAGACGGGATGCCAGAGGAATCGGCTGCGGTACAAAGCGACGTGAATGGTGCAGCAGATTGGCTAAGGCAGTCGTTTGGGCAAATGTACTGGTACAACGGCTTACTGCAGTTGAAGGAAGTGGAGGTCTTGTCCGTTCCCCTTCCTGTTCCCAGCCACGTGGCCCTGTCCTTGCACTCAAACCTGCTCTGGGATGCATCAGACCCTTCCCTGAGTGGCCTTAGCTTGCCATCAAAGCAGAAAACAATCCTTTCCTTTTTTCTGTGTTAGCTTCCCACCAGACTGATGAGCTGAAGTGGCTCACAGAGATATCCAAGAACCATCAGGTGAGAAAGGGCAGTAGGAGGGGAGGAAGACAGCAGTAGTATCCTTCAGTGACAATAAGCTGTTAAATCGGATCACCCCCTCTCATGAAAGTGATACATGAACGTTATGAGTGTATCTCGTGGATGTGTGTATGTGTTTGTGCACGGAGCTCTTGTAGCTAGGCTGCCTGCCAAGCGCTGCAAGCCGGCATAAACCAAAAGGAAAAGTCAGCCGTCTTGCTGTGCCATGCCCTCCTTGGGCCAGCACGCGCATTAAGCCCCTTTATGGAACTGAGTTCTGATTTCTGCTGATTTTCTGGTTTCTGCAGAACTGATTTGGCTGAAAGCTAATCTGGCAAAAAAATTAATTTTCACAGGAATCAGTTTTCCACAGCATCTCGTTGCACAGACCTGCAACTGTGCGTGCTGGCACATGAAAGGGAATGGATGGGAACAAACAGCTGGGGCAGTGAGGGAGCAGAATTCCTTCTCGGGGGGCACAGCCAGCTTACGCCTGCTTACGGCATTGGCTGGGTGATGGTCTCCTTAGAGTGGAATATGGTTTAGGTTTCTGTAAGAGAGCTAAGCAGGCAGCTCCTCTTTGATGTTCAACACTACAGTAAAAACAAGACCCCAGTATGAGTCTGTTTTAAAAGTTGGTGCATTTTACTTTAAGTAAGTTTAAACTGGGCATGAGGAGGACACGGATGACCCATTTCTTAGAAGGTATATGTGCCTGACAAGGAGAGATGTGGCTCTGAAGCTGCTTTGCTGTTTGGAAACCTTCGGCTCTCAAACGTTCTTGGGGTATTTTTTTCCAGGGATTTTTTTTTTTGTTTGTCCTAATTCCTGATGATCCCATGCATGAGCAAACAATGTAGAGAACTGATAAGACACAGTTATGTTCAGCTCTCTTCAACCTATTGCAACTCAGGCTATAGTTTCTCAAGAAGAAGTATTTTGTGGGAATTCCAGGTTAATGCTCTTGGTCCTCCCATACTTGGCTTCTCAGCTGTGCCAATGTGACAGCTTTTCTTGCCACACTGTTAGCTGCATTGGGGGAACTTATTTTGGAAAAAAGTGCTGCATCCTCCTTGCCCACCCCCAGAAGAAGAAAAAAGTCATGAGAGCTCTCTGAAAAAGCAAAGGTTTTATTTTCAGATAGTTGTGCAGACTCAACAGCAGAGATACTACATGTAAACCCTCGCTATGTAGGTGTTAATTGTTACCTGCTGGCTTCAAAGACTTTCAGACTGTTTCGGGGTAAACAAACGTGTAATGCACCCACAACGCAATAATGTCTCATTTGCAATACCGTGCATAACTTTCAAACAAACACTATCAGACAGTAAATACACTGGTGATTCCTCTGCAACCTCTCCTCCCTCCCCCTTGCTGACATGTGATAATTAAATACAGTCTCAGTTTCTGTGAGATACTTAGTATGCACATTTAAAGAAAACCCTTTCTCCTTTTCTGAGATAACTTACAGGCCCTTATGGTGTCACCATGGACACTGAAACCTGCTGCTTAGGCTTCGGTGTGGAGCTAGGCCCGCAATTGTTTTAATTTTTTCCAGATGTACCAGCCAGCCTCAGACAAGGCATTATCTCTATCAACAAGCCCTATCCAACTCCAGCTACGGTGCTTATCACCTGCACTTTTCTGAGCTTGAGAAAAAGAAATCACACCATGTGTTTTCCTGAATGTGTCACACCTTGCTCATAAACAGAGAGAGGCGGGGAGAGATTGAGAAGCCTTTACTGTCACCGTCAGTTACTAACCTCAAAGCCCGTGCTCTGTAGCCAAAGCCATGTCAGTGCTGGGACCCAGGCTTCCCACCGGCGCGTTGGCAGCTGATCTGCTGCTGCCTCCTGCTCCGCTGCCTCAGCTCCCAGGCTGCTGCCTGGCACCGCTCCCCCTCCTCTTGTGCGCGAGAGCAAAGAAACGCGCAGGGAGCCATTGCCTCCCTGCCCCGGCTGCCCCTGCGGCTCCCTCGCTCCAAACCCAGCTACGGAGTGGCTCCGAGCTACACCGCGCCTTCCCTTGCCCCTTGCCCTTGGTTGCTTTCACTGCGGTCATTTCCCCAGCCTAGCCTGTTTCTGGCCTGCTGCATTGCCTTGCCGGCTTTTTGGTTTCATTGAAGGAACAGAGTATCCCTCTTCCTCCACGTTGCTTCTTTGCTCTGCAGAAAAAAAAAAAAAAAGTTATTTCCTGGTTCAGAGTATATCAGATGCACATTTGTGCACTTGCACATGCAAGCACATGTATGTACCCTGGGAAAGCAGTTCTATGTATGGTTTAATAGATTATTTCCCTGTGATTTACTCTGAAATACTGCGGGCTGATGGCAGACACATCTGGGTTTGAAGAGGAAAGGAGGAATTAATTGTTCATCGCTGCAGCAGTCCCAGACTCAGCCTGTGCCTGCTCCTCAGGAACCAGCATGAACTTTGTGCTGGCTGGAGTGTATGTGGCTCCATCCCCATCTCGCCCCAAAACTTCACTCTTCTCTTTAACCCCTGGTTTAAGCTGCCTTGCCCTATTTCCATTGCAGCGTCTCTCTGGTGCTAGCATTTGGTTATGCCACACAACGCAGAAGCAGGCTGCCTTCTCGAGTGCAAATCTGAGTTGGTGGGGCAGTTATTTTCACTGCAGCAATCGTCCCCTTGTGCTGTATGATGTCACGCTGTGGTTTGGAGGTATTTTCACATCGCCTTTTCTTTGGTTTGTGGTGAGTTCCAGTTGTACGCATCTCTGCGCGTAGGTCGATCTGCCGTGACTGCGGTGGTGTTGGGCTGTCTCGTGTTTGCAGGAGGTGGCCTGGTGGCACAGGCGGTGCAGGGGGCACTGCTCGGTGCCACAAGGCATGGAAGAGCAGCCGGGAGGGCCGCGGGTTTAAACCTGAAAATCAGACCGTGTGTCTGAGAGCGTTCTCCAAACGCTTCCTGAGCTCTGTCAGGCTCGGTGCCGTGACCACTGCCCTGGGGAGCCTGTCCCAGTGCCCACCACCCTCTCGGCGAAGAGCCTTTTCCCGACACCCAGCC
>VXAA01007015.1:1104321-1219077 GCA_013399115.1 Anseranas semipalmata
GCGGTGCTGCCGCGCGTGTCCCGGCTCGGCACGGGCACGGACGCGGCTTGCGTTATTGGCATTAAACCTTGCGCGTTCCGGCATTGGCTGCGCCGGGCGGTGCTGTGTGCGCGGGTGGGGGGCTCCCGCCGCCTGCAGTGCCTCTCGGGTTGCACCCCTCTGGGGATAAAGTACTTTTTCTTTCGCTTCCCCTCCAAGAGGCAGGTGCTGAAGCCAATGGGATGCTGCTTAACGCCGATGAAGGGCCTAGTGTTGCAAATACTGCTCTGTGAAAGGAATTCCAGTTACAGGCCCTGAATAAGGCCTTGCAAGACCGCGCACCCTCCTCCGAGGACATCTGAACACAAAAAAAGCACAGCCAGCAGTTTGTGGGATCTATTTTGTGCCCTGGGCTGGTTTCTTCTCTGGCTGATCGATTGCCTGATAGCCCTAGCGCAAAATTGGAAGTAAAATTCTTGTTCTGCCTTGCAGGTTTATTTTGAGAGAAACTTGCTACTGATGTGTTAAATCCATCACAAACTGCTAAGATGGCTCTGGGTAGAGATTGTAGTGGTCACCGTGTTAGTATTTCTCAGCAAGTGACATGCTTTAACCTGCCTTACCACGTGTAGAGCCTGGCAGATACTTTGTATGAAAAACCTTTTTCCTAATGAATATTGCATGTGTGTAATGACTGCAAAATGTCTGTAGAATTCTTACTGCTGTTATGGCCAACAGTCAGTGAGATCTTCTGCGTGGAAGTTTGGTTCAGGGCCCTAAAATAGGCATTTCATCTGTGTTCGAGAATGGGGTTCCTCAGAAACAAGTGCTTTGGTTGAGGTGAACTTGGAAATTTAAAATTTGATTTCAGCCTGTACTTGTGATGATCCTGGAGGTAGTCTCATGATGTTAGCTGAAAGGTGGCCTGAAAAGCTTTTGTGTAAATGCTTCACATGCCTTTCCTGTCCCCCTCTCTTTTTCTTTAAATTCCTTGTCTCTGCATTTCTGGGTAAGGCCCTGCCTGTTCTAGAAGACAAGAAGCAGTTTATAGGGGAACAATCCCAACAGCTGGAGAGAGGTTCAGATAAATGCCAAACACATGCAAAACTAATTGGCCTGTAATACATCTTAAGGTTTTGTATCTGGTTTGCTCTTCAGGTGGTAGTTTTAGAAAATTACTTTTATGCTAAGCAGTCATCTCCTGTGCCTCATCCAGGTAAAACATCCAGCTTTCTCTATAGGACAGCCAGAGGCCAGAGTTCACGTTTCTGACCTTGTATTTCTTGCCTTTGCACATGAAACTTTCAGGCTTTATCCTTGTGGAAGTCCTCATTTCCCCAGCATCGTGGATGGACATGGTGGGTGCAGGCCGGTTGGTTCAGAAATCGCTGGTCACATTGAGCAGTGGTGGTTCAGAGCTTGCACGAGGACTTGTAAAGAGGCAGGGACGGGAGAAGCGACCTGAGGACCTGAAAAATGCAGAGCAGGTTTTAATTCAGGTCACTAAAAGTTTGATGACTTATGTACCCTCTCTCCCTCTTGTTCACTGGAAATTTAAACAGTTCTCTTTGCAGAGCTTTGATTAATTGCTTTTCGGTCTACGTGGTTTGCAGTGGAACTAGCTGAAAAGATAAGTAGATGAATTTTGTCTCATCTTGTCAAACATTATTTGGAGTTGGTGCTCTTTCCAGAGGGGAAAATTTGGGGTTGGTTAAATAGATCATACAGAAGTCACAAACAATTCATTTTATTACCTTGTGGGGCGTTTCTGTCCAGTCTAACATGGAAGGATTGGGTGTCTTGCCATTTTGTTTTTTCTAGCTCTTTCTAAAATTAACTTTTTTATTTTTATGTTTTTTTTTACAAAATGCATAGACTCCTATAGAGAATGGGATTATTTCAAGATAATCAGCAGCTAAAATCTGTTGTGTGGTGTGGGCACGTAAACAGGTTTATGTGAAAGATAACTGAAGATTTGTTTTTCTTTTCAAAATATTTAGAATGTTTGGAATACTTCCTGTGGCAGAATACTGCTGTTTCTGTTGGCACATTAAGTGTGCTTTATGTAATTTTTTTTAAAGTGTTAACAACTTTTAGAAAACAAAGTGGAAAATGTTATTGTTAAAGTGCCTAAAGTACTTGGAGAAGGCAGGAAAATTGATGCAAGGAACATCTTTCATAGCTGTGGAATGGAAAATGAAAAGGTAGCTAGGATACAAGCTCTGGGAATTTTTTCTTGGTTATGGCACTGTCAAATACCCCAAAAATGTATGTGAGAGGCTTTGTTTTTCAAGGGTTCTTCTGGAAGCAGAATTTTGCTATTATACTGCAGTCATTTGATGGATTTCTAGTGTCTGGTAAAGGGGAAGATGTGAGATTAGAATATTAATTCATGTATATTGTGAGGTATTTGAAGTTCTGTTGCTTATAATACTAGCAAAATTTTTAATAGGCTTACTGTACTTAGCAACTCTTTAAACTTACATTTGTAATGAGGGGAAAGTTGATGCAACAAATGACAAAGTATGGCATTTCCATGAGACTTTTGGTAAGCAGCTGAGAGCTCTGCAGGCAGTTGCTTATTGCAGCCTGCTGCGTTTTCTCACAAATTTGTTCTGGTTTCTTGGCCGGGCTGCAGTGGTGGGGTTCGGTCATGAAAGCTCAATTGCTGTCATTAACAAAAACAAAATACAGGGCTGTTGTTTCAGCTGAGAAATCGGGCAGTGATTGTTTTTTGATGTTACTGAGCTTAGGAGTGGATTTTCAACAGTACTGTCGTAGTTCTGGATGGGCAAATCTCTGATTCACCGGGGAGTTCACATGCCTGTCCGGACCTGGGATCCACTGTCTGTAGGACAGTATCAACGTGGAGTTCTGTGCTCTGGGATTTCATGATGGGAGCTGTCTTGGGCATTTAAGAAAATGTTTTGTTAAGAGTTGTTAATGCATTTTCAGACCAGTGACTCGCATCTCAGAAGGCAGCTTGTGTTTTGGTGAGATGAAGTTTGATGGAGTTCTGTGAGTCGGGATCTGCTTGTGCTGTTTGGTAGTGCGTGTGTTAAGGCTTCCTGCTGGCAGGTGGATTCAGCAGGATTAACGATTCTGTGTTGTCGACCCAGTCCCTCACTATTGCTTGTAAGCTGGTATTTTTGGTGCCTTGGGGAGCACTTGCTCGTTATCCGTATTTAGGATTCTTTGCATGAGTGAGAGCAGATGTACCGCGTAACACTCGAGATGCTGTGCCTCTCGTTACTGCGTTTGCTTCTCTGTGGCTGTGAGGCAGGGCCCTTGGATGAGAAGCAAGGTACCTCACTGATTGTTTTCCAGTGAATTGAGAGACCTGTTGTTTTCTCTTTTTCCCTGAACATATGGCTGAGAGGGAGAACGAGATTTTGGGTCAGCACTGAAGGATTGCCTAAGCTCTCGAGTCTTCTGGGTCTGTGTGGTCCTGTTAAAAGCAGTTCCGCAGTGCTGCCGGGGCTGAATGCGTTCAAGCTGAATGCAGCACTGTGCTGATGCTTCCCCCCAGGTCGGGGGCACTACTTGAATTGCCAGCTTTGTAGCGAGGCCCTTGGTTCAGCTGGAGATGCTAGCTTAGCGTTATGTTAAAAGAGAACTTCAAAAACTGTTGGTACAGAGAGTGATGCATGCCCAGAGGAAAGTGTGGCTATGAGACTAGGAAGCGAAATCCACAATGACTTTTTAACCTGCAGTGAAACTTGGATTCCAAGGAGAAATGTATAACAGCAACCACAAAAAAAACACTTGCCGGTCCAGATGTTCTTCATCTGTCTGGAGGAGCTAGGGACAGAGGAGCGGCGGCTGTCATCTGCGTATGAATGTACTCGTGTTTGCATGCGTGGTGCTTACCTAGATGCTTGCTTGACTGTGGCAGGCGGAAGTCTTGTTCTCAGAAGCCAGTTGTATGGGTGGGACAAGGATATGTAAAAAGTTAATAAACACCACAATTCACCATTTTCATACAGCTTAAAATTTGTCATTTTAGCCGCAGTTAAATTCTTGAGTGGGTCATTTTCAGCCTTTGTGGGCCTCCAGTTGGGAATGCTAACCCAGACATCAAATGTTAGTTGTACTGTCTTGCGTGGACTTGATCTCCAGTTGTGATGGGCATGGCCGTGTGTGCTTCCACTGAGGAGAAGGTACAAAAGCCAGCAGTTGATTCTGCAATGGTAATGGTGATTTTAATTGGCAGCCGGACTGAATGGGAAGCAGTAACAGCAGTGGCTAAGCTGATTCAAGACTGGTGTATTTTTGATTGGAGAGAAAATAGTGGGTTGGTTAGGCTGTACTGGCCACCTTCCCCAGATTAGATGCATTGAAAGAGCTAATGCTGCAAGTTGACTGTCTGTATCAGATTCTAATCCCTGCTAAACAACTAGATCTTTTCCTTTCTTTCTATTCTTGTCTGCCCCACAACATGATAGTTTCCTAGAATTATGTATTGCTGTTGTAAATCAGCCAGCGAGCAGAAGGAGCAGTAAATGTTCTTGCAGTTTCTCTGAAAACAGTGGGGGGGAGGGAGAGGGAAATGACAATTTATTTTGACTCAAAACTCTGTGCTTGCAAAAACATAACAGATTTCTTCAGAAGATATAAAGTATATGTGGGAAGTTATGAAAGAAGTCCTTTGTTATGAACGTTTTTGTGTTTTGGGCAAATCAGGAGTATTTAGTCCTTCATAAAGGGAGAGTAATACAATTGTATTTGTGTGGCACTTTTGTCTTGAACCTGGTCTTTAGTTTTCTTTCTTCTCTCTCTTTTCTATCGTAGTTTGTTTTAGCAAGTTTCCTATTTTATGCTCTAATAGGAACGGAGTTAATCCATAATCTTTGTTTTGCCAAAACAGCTCTTAGCTCGGGTTTAAGTACTTTTGCTAAGAAATCTTCTTAATTGTTCGTTCCCATATTTGCCTTAGTATTTCTGTATAAGCTACATATGTTAGCAAATTTTTAAATTGTCTTGGAAACTGAGGCATTTCAGTGAACAGCTTAATTATCACTTCCGCATTCACCCTTCAGGTTTGTCCATTATGATAGCATGCTAAGAAAGCAGAATATAAGTTGATTCACTGCTTTTCCATTACTGTTGTATGAATTCACGGGCAACTGACTCACATACGGGTAGAGAGGCCACATAAGTAGGCAGAGTAAAGAAAAGGAAACGAAACAAATCATTTCAAAAAGCATTTATATAAAACAAACTGTTATTGACTTAACCATACTGGTGGTGTTTCATTGGCACAGGAAATAGCTTTAAAGTAGCAGAATTTATGAGTTTCTTAAAGGATTTTTGTATGAGTTCTGTTGTTAACCTGTAACTCTCCTTAATCATGTGGGAGATACACTTTGGACATTTTTTTTTTCTTAGCTTTTCCCGTCTCAGTGATTTCGTTGTCCTAGCGTGATTATTATTTTTTTCTTTCTTTCTCACTCCAAGTGAGGTGGAGTAGTTCAAGGGGACCAGGTAAAACCAAAGGTACTAGTTTCCCAAAATCAGCATGGTCATGGGTTATGCAGTCAAAATGATGGTTATGCAAAGCCTTCTAATTAAGACAGGCACAGAGCATTTTCCTGCTCTTTTCCTAGCTTAAAAAAAAAAAGGCAAAAAACCCTTCCCATAGTTCAACTAAGGAGTTTCACAGTGGGTCTTTGTGTGAGCATTTCTTAAGTGGTGACTTCACAGGAACAAAGATGCTCTTTACCTAGAACTTGCTTTTTAAGTTGTTTGTAAAGTGCCTGTTTTCCTAAACTGCTAATTTTACTTTGTCTTCCAGATTTATAAGTTAAGAAATCACGAGTTTAGTAGTTCAGTTCTTCCATACATGTAGTTCTGATCAGATGTCAAGGATTTAGAAGCTCTGTTAAGAGGCTTGTTTGTCCTTTGAGCTGTATGAATACCTAATACTATGAGAAGCACGTTGCGGGTTTATTGTTGAATACCTGCCACGCGTGGATTGCATTTTTTCCCATGTTAGATACGTGTTGGGAGGCAGAACTGTATAGGAGCTGCTGACAGTGGCTTTCTGTTTGTTCCGTGGTGAGCGAAGCTGAATTCATAAGGTGATCCTGAAAAATTGAGAATTAGGAAGTGCCTGCCTTTTCTATCACTTCTGCGTAAAATGTTACAAAGTCTGCTTCTGTGCTGCTTCATAGCTACTAGTGTTGATGTAATGAGTTTTTGGTAGATTTCCAGTCTCCTTTTCTCTTTTGAACAGGTGTTTATAATCCAAACAAAAACTGTTGTTGGAATGAAAGTCAGACTTATACAAAATGTCTTACAGGACTTCATGTACTTATGTAACTTGAAAAATTAATTGTTGGATGCCTGTGTGTGTGTTTTTTATTTTTAAGAAGCAGACTACTGCCAGTAACTTGTGCTTTTGGCTGAACATTGTTACCCGATGTTAATGTGCTTCTGGGGAGAAGCTCAGTTGAAGGGTAGAGCTGGATAAAGCTGGTGGAAATTCAGTAGGCAAAATGGGAATAACTGATCCTGGAAATATTGCAGGTCAGGCATCAGTCTATGCGATAATACAGAGTTTTCATTTTTGTCTCCCAGATCATGTTTATCAAGTTCTGAGTACTCTTCAGTTGCTCTCGCTTGAGAGACAGCAAAGATTTTCTAATAACTGGGTGTTAAAACAGACATGGAAGTAAGCCCTTGAAGAGCAGCACAGAGTTCTCAGTAGTGACTGATTCTATTAATCTCTGTCCACATGAACACAAACTCTGCGTAGTCTTGTATGATTGCGAAGAAGAAATTTAAACCCCAAATGGTGTTTTTCATGTATTTATTTCCAATTTGGGAAGCAGCATGCATTATGATGGTCTTAATGTTCAAAAAAAAATCCCTTCTGGCATAGGATGGAACTGAGAGATGCTTTTGCTTGCTGCATAAAATTCTGCTTTAATATTTTTCAAAGTCTTTGAAAATAGGAGGTTGCGTTCTTTTGTGTGGTATTTTCTTAAAGATTTTAAGTTTTTGTTTTTAATAGATACAGTTTTTATCTTTTGGTTCATGTTATGTGACTGCTTTCCTCCTTAGCTGCTCAGTGTGATGGGTCGGTGGAGTTGCACCATACTGTGCAGCCTCGCATCCTGCTGCTGAAGCAGCGCTTTCCTCCCCCATCGAGCATGGCATTCTTTAATGACGCTAATGTCATAACCGCAGCATTCCTAGGCATGGAGACCTATTGCTTCATTATTGAAAACTCCCTCCAGCTCCCTGTTAAGATGCCTCTGTTCCATCCTTAACAAATGTGATGATGCTAAAGGGCTTGAGCAATCAGTGTTGTTGAAAACAGATTCTGCTTTGTATTTTTATATTTCACTCTTGAGTTTTGCTTATGCCTAAAGATACACCCATTTTATGTTGGCGAACTGGCTAAACAGCTGTGACGGGTTCCTGTGAATGATTTGTTGATAGAAACGGACTTCTGAATGCCACTGACCAGACAGTGCCCTAAATGCATTGGTAAACTGAGCAAGCTGCTTCACGTGAAGGTCTTAGAAAACGGGCATGTTACAAGACCTGAAGGAAAAGAAGACTGTGCAGTGTGATATTTGTATCTCCCTTAAGAAAAGTGTCGTTTGCTCTCCTCAAGTGAGACATATCATCAGTAATTATTTCTTGTACAGGATTGCTTCAAGAACTTGCGTGTGCAGCAAACTTCCTATTATATGAAATTACTGATTGCAGTGGGCAGGACTTCTTTGGATTGTTGTCCTTACTTTAAAGAAGAAATATGTAAGACTTGTTTCTCTAAATTATTTTTCTTATGCCTAGCAATTGTGCTACAGATACCTCCATTAAGCAGACCATTGTAATGTTTTAATCTGTCATCAAAATTTGTCTCGGTATCTAGTGTAAACCTGTAACTTTTGTGCCACTGGTATGTCCATTCAGAACTCATGTCTTTGCTTCGTTGTAGCAGGTGCTATAGCACTGACCAGTGCTTAGACTTGCTCTTGGGGTGCTCCTGAACTGGGGGGTTTAGCCACGTTGTTCTCTGGTTTCGTGGGTGTGCACTGGCAGCAGACATTGCCGCAGTGAGGCCTCCTACTTCAGTGCTTTACTTCGATTGCTGTGTCTATGAAAAAGGGAACTACAGAGATCTTGAACGAATGCCCTTCTTACAGCCTGTAATGAGCGTCCTGTTTATATGGAGGGTAGACGGGGAGGAAGATGGATGACCGTAGTCTAGCAGGGGCTGATGCTTGGAAGCGCAGAGTTCAGTATGACAGCTGGCTGTTTGGATTTTTTTTCTGTCTAGGGATTGACTTTAAAGATGAGGCTCCATTGAGCCAAATAGTTTTGCAGTACAGCTTATCTGATGGAGTGTTTTCCAGATTCCCAACAAAACGCTAGTTATTGGGACCTTTTTAGCCTGCACCCTCCCAATTATTTTCCTTTACACAAATGCAGTAATTTTTCACTCAACTGAAGAAAATAGAGCGCTTAGTCTAAAGGAGAATTTGATACATCCAAACAAGCTCCGAGACCTTAGTTCTTAGAAAACTGTGTTCCTTTCTGTTCAGAAGCTGAACAGCTTCTCTATCCATCCCTCTTTCTTAAATCCTTGTAAGACCTTCAGATTGTTACAGAAAATGTTATTTCATTCTCATTAGTGCATCAACATCTGAGCTGATCTTTACTGTCAAACCTGAATATCCAAGTTATAAATTTCCTGTGCAGAAAAAAAAATGTTACATAATCATGTCCTGTTTCTTTTAAGGATGTCAGTATACAGGTCAACGGTTCCAGCTCCAAAGAAGTTAGAATCCAGCATGTCTCCATTTGGACCATTTTTTCTGATGTCCATGATCATGTCATACATCCTGATGGATTAATCTTGTATGTGATGGATTTGTCCTGTGTCCTAACTCTGGAATGGACCTTGAGCACCCACCTGTAGACCGTCCTACAGCTGAGGATTATTTCTTTTAATTTGGGTATGGATTTATGCCTTCTGCTTGCCTGTGAAAGGTGGCAGTGGTGATTAAGTAGTGTTTTTGCAGTTCGCTGAAACTTACCATTAATGAGGTTCTGTCCTTCCAGTGAGTAAACAGATGATCAGCTGCTACAGAAGGTGACTGGTTGAAAAGATGCCTGTGCTGCTATGCAGCTGTTCCCTTGGCTGGTGTGCCTGTGGGGCAGGCAGACTTAATATAAATACATCTTTATAAATTTACGTTGCACCTCATTTCTCTTTCCCCTCAAACCAGAAGTTTTCCTAGTCTTTCCTAGCTTCTGCCCCCCCCCCCCTTTTTTTTTGTTTGGTTAGTCTTGAATGCTGGATGTCGTTAATAGTGATAAGGCCAGAGTTTCAAGTAGGGAGTTAGGGGTATGATTCTCCTGCGTTCTAGGCATCTAACTACTGCTGACTGTAGAAATAACATTCACCTCAGTTCCTGTAGTTCAGGCATTTTCTGTTGAATGCAGTTTGTAGTGGCACAGTTTGTCTGCTGTGACCTTTACCTAAACTATGTTATTTTTTTAATAATCCCCTGTGATACTACTAACTTGGTGATGAATTCGATGGATAGTATTTTGTGTGTTATAAAGCTTTGCACTACTGTTCTCTGCTGCCTACTTTATTTCTGAGCACAAGCGAAAGTAGAACCAGACCGCAACCTTTAAGGTTTTGCTGTTAGTGGGAGTGTTGGCTGTAGGCTGCCTTGGACGCAGACCTCTTGTAAGTGACGAGCTCTGTGAGTAAGGAAGGTAGTCTGTGACCTGGAACTCTGTTTATGAAACTTCCTCATCCATATCTTGTCAGATTAGACGTGCTGTCTAACCCTGCAATTCCTGACTCGAGGTCAGTTGCAGAATCTTTCCTGTGGATCCCTGGCTGAGCAGCTATTTAAGTTCTCATTCTACTAGCTTTAACATTTTCTATAAGATTTTTTTTTTTTAACTTGTTCCATTAGGATTTTGATGGAGGACTCTCTCATCTCAGAATTCTTGTCATCTTTCTCCTACATGCTAGACACCATGAAGATAAGACAGGAAAGTAGTAGTGCTGAAGTAGAGGAAGCAATAAACAATGCTATTTATGACTGTGTATTTAGTTCTAAAAGTAGAAGTGACTCAGGTTCTACAAATCTGATGAGGGTGAGGTTGCAGTTTTACAGCAGTTCAAGCTTGGTCATACTTTTTTCTTTCGTGGGTAGTAAGGCCTATGCAGCTACGTAATGAAGTCTGTTTCTCGGTCACTGTCCAGGACGAAAGCAAAATTATTGGAGGCAGGATAGGGGAGTTGGGAGAGAGAAAAATAAAGAAAATATGATCTTTATTTAAGAGCCTTGTTGCAAACACTGTGCAGAGGAGGATGAAAGCTAAGGTAATGAAGACAGCTTTGAGGGCTGGGGTGAAAACAGTAATTTCAGATTTAATTGAGGAATACAGGGATCTTGTTTTTTGGAGAAAATGTGTTAGAGCAGTTAGTGAGACAAGTGGGTAACTTCCTCTGATTTTCTAGCCTCTGTCATATTATGTCTGCTGTAACTTGGATGGTCATACTGAATCTCACCTGTACATTTTTTTTAAGCTTCTAGTTTTAAAATAATCTTCATGTCTTGTATTCACTGCTTAAGTTACTTCTTTAAAGAAGTTCTTTCTTATCAATTATCTTCCTTTGTCTTGAATTGAGTTAGTCCAGATGAAAGCCTGTGTGGAACCCAAAAGTGATACAGTAGGTTTTTTTAGCTCAGTATAGTCTCCAGAAGGGCTTGCATTGGAAAAAAATGACAGTAATCGTTTAAGCCTGCAGGAAAAAAAAAGAGACAAATACATTATTGCATCAATCAAATGTGAACTCTATGAAAATGCAGTTTAACTCCAAACCACTCATGTTGAGTTAAAAAGTTGTGGGCTCTAATAAAGATTTTTGCTAACGTATAATTTTTTTTCCTAATAAAATAAGTAAGTACTGTGAGGGGTTGTCAAGAATCTATTGGATTACTTGTACAAGCTGTTTTTGTAAACTTGAGGAAATGCCTGGTCTGTTCTAATCTGCCAAAAATATGGCACACTTTGCTTTGACTGATTGACTTCAATTGTATTTTCTTTAGGTTACTCACTCTGCTGAGATTTTCTGCAGAAGTTATCTTTGTATCCTCCTCTAGGTCCAAGCCCCCACCTCCCCATCCTGTAGGACAGGTTACAGCAGTATGCTGACATCAGATTACTTTATCAGCGTATTTTTCAGAAGTTAGGTATTACATTTGTTCAGTCAGTCTGTTTCTAGCATTTCCCTTATTTAACAAATATGACTGTTTTTTAGCTGATGTTGGAAACTTGCCTGTCCTCTTTTGCTTCTGGTGCATCAACCTGTTCTTTGACTGCCCAAAGAACAGAAGATAGGGAAGGAGATTGCTTCCTTGAATTCAATCTACCCATGTCTTTTATGGGGTAGAAAGACTTGCTGAGAGTTTTCGAGGACTGAAGGGAGTTAACGTCCTCAGCTCCCACAGAATTATGCTCATACGGAAAACCTAGCTGCTGCCAATTCACAATTAATTTTCTTCTGATGCTTATACTGAATGTATTCTGAACAACTGTTTCAGGAGTCCTTGGCATTGTAATATACAAAAAGAAAACTCCCTAAAGAGTTGGAAACCCGAAATGGTTGTGTTTGGTAAGAAAAGGAGAATGTTCATTGACATTTCGCCATTGTGCATGGAGAAGGACCAGCGTGTTTGTAGTAGTGTTTGTTAGGCAGGGTTTGTTTAGATGGCTGTGAAAGGGAGGAGAGATCTGGTTTTAGGAGGTGATTCTAGCTCTAGGGTCTGTCCTGTCGATGATCAATGACAGCTCTTCTATGTTAGGCAAGAAGATTAGCACTTGAAAACCCAAGGAAATCTTCTGTATTAATTTTTTTCAGGAACAGTTATTTGGATTGCTCTCATTCAGCTGCTGACTGATGGGAGATACTAACTTTACTTGAAAAACTCTATAAAAAACACTCCACTGGCTTTCCAAATAACAAAATTCAGAATTAACTTTTGCTCAGAATACTCAACATATCTCGGAGATGCTTGAAAAAACACTCATGGCCTGTGCATTTTAAAGTATATTGCTTCTGAGTTTTTTTTCTTCATAATTACTGTTGTATTCAATCCACTTTTTTTTTTTCCCCCCCCAAACTGTCAAGAGAACAAAATTGCTTTATACTGTTACCCTTTTCACGTACTTATACTTGAAGTAAGGTAGATCAGATGGGAGTATACCTGTGTTGACTCCTTAATCCATGAGTCTGGAAAAATGTTGGTTTAGGCCATCTCCCATCTAAATTAGAGTTTGTCTTTTGGAGGAGTAATTGCAGCAAATCAGAAACTGAAAGGATTAGGTGATTTGCTTTTGTACAAGCAGTGTGCCTGTTGTTACACCTTTCAGGTAGCACTGAAAAATGTAGCGCTGAAGTTGGACTGTGTCTTCCTTCTCGATCTCCTCATCCCAGGTCTCTCCGCTCTTGTAAAGGTGTGGGTTTTTTTGTTCTTGTTTTGCTACAGCAACATTTAACTCTACCATTTAACTCTGAATATATACTGAATACCCACTTTGGTTATTTATATGTATATACTATATTTTATATAGCATGAATTTTGCAGTTATGTATGTTGCCAGTGTATTCTTCCTTGTCTGGAAGAACAACACATTCATCACTGTATTTGTTTTATTAAATAAGCAATATTCAAAGAGACCAGGACAACACTAGGTAGGTTTGTTCTGGCAACTTCAGATGTTTCAACTGTAACATACATCTGGCAGTATACACACATTGTTTATCTTGGTATGACAGAACCATCTTTTGCATTCAAAAAAGTGGGGAGGTCTGGGTTATTGTTCATATTTCAGTTTATTAATGGCTCTAGATATGAAAAGAGCATCTCGCTAAATGGAAGTCTTGGTCAACCTCTGACTCTTGTCTTAAAGGTTTCAGAATAGACAATATGAAAAAATACCAGCTTCTTTCCAGATGGCTGAATGCTCGATGTGTCTTTATCTTTAGCTGTCATTCAAATGTGAATGCTGTGGTGATTATAAGTGTCTTCCATTTTTCTGGTTTGAAATGTTCCCTTTTATGCATTGTGTGTTTACAGATTAACTGTTTGGCTTATCAGTGGGGATTTTAGAGCAATAAAACCCAACTTGATGGTATAGCAAAATCCAGGATGTTAGTGTTCATAGCTGACTCAAGAGTGCAGGTCTCAGCTCCACATAACATCGTGCATACACTAGTTGTTTTGAAATAGGTTGTAGTGGACTGTGGCCATTCTTTAAATGTTGTTTCAATTCTGAAACGTCTTGTGCCTGATAAGTTTTATACTGTTTTGCAAGAAAAAAATCTTCAATCTGGGGGGAAAAATGAGTTCTAGGAAGCACGAGGGAAGGAATTTCTTTAAATAGGGAAGAAAAATAAAAGTTAGATTTTGTTATTAAGCTATGACTGTGAAACACTTTATATAATAGTTTTAGACAAATGTGAGTTAATACCCAAAGATGTAGACTACAATTTAGTAATTAAATTGTTAAATACTGTTGTAATATTGCTAAAGATGAATGAATTTTCAGGCTTTTTTGTTACTACTTTTACGTTTTGGAGCCTAAGGGTATGCTTAGTGTAAGACAGACCTCTAATAACGCAGCCAAAGCTGTTGCAACTTCTACAGAAGGCCAGATCATTGACCTTAACTGACCAATATACCAACAAATTCCGATGTTATCATTTTTTTTCCCTGTTAACTGACAATGACTTTTTCCTTACCTGGTAGCCTTTTAGGGGGAAAAAAAAAAAAGAGAATCAACTGCTTCATTGCATGTGCTGGTTTTCTTTTTCAGACACTAGTGTGTAGTGATAAAACTGCTGCTTAGTGGAAGTAGGTCCAATTACTTTGCTGAAAAGCCTTCATGCTTAACAGTGAATACAGCAGCTGAACTCTTCAGTTATGGGCTCTTCTACCAGTGCTTGTGCTTGGGAAAATGTGATAAAATCGTCTCTGCTAATGAGAAGGTAATGTTGCACTTGGAAGTACTATTGACAGTGCGTTGTGATAAAGCATTCCTATAACTTGGTCAGCTTTGACCGTTTTTGTGAAAAAAATGCCTGTTATGTCCTCTTTGCTGTAGACTTTTCCAACAGGTCTTTGTTAAATTTTACAGGGAAATGTTACATCAGCAGATATTCTCTACAATACGTGGAGCCAGCGTATGTGGAAACAGTTGAGGAGCCCTGAAAGAACAAGTGAGGTGGCTGACTGAAGTACATTTGACTTCTCTGTATGAGTGATGGATGGCATCAAACTGCAAATAAAATAGACGGTTGTGATGGCATCTCAACATGGTTGTCATGTATGTGCAAACAGCATTTAATAAAGTTTGCTTACTGGCTGCTGTCACTTGAAGTTTCTCCTTGTAGGGTTGTACTGACTGGACTAAAACTGTGTGAGGTTTCTGTGTGCACAACCCCCCAGCTCTGGAAAGACCATCCTGGTCAGAAGGGTGGAGAAAGTCACCCCAGAACAGTAACTGGGATATGTCATTCTTCACGTTTGACCTGAAAGTGTTTTCGCCACTGTTGAAGAGGCTTTCCTTCATTTCTTTTCTTGTAAATATCCAAAGTTGTTCCTTCCCAACTCTTTTGTGGTTCTGTCCTCCTGAAAGTATTTGGAGGAGCAGGAGAAAGGATGTCTTTTTGCCCTTCACGATAGGGGAGGGGAAAAACCCTTCTGTACACTAGTGGTATTGAGTTTCTGTGAAAGAGTGAATAACCTCATTCTGTTCTTTGTTGCCTTCTATCTAGCCAATATCCACTTCTTTTATGGCATAAAATTTTGATGATTTGTTGGTTCTGGGATGTTCTGTATTTCAGTCAGGTGAAGTTGGAAGTTGATCTCAAGAATGAGAGAATTGTCTTTTTTGGGGTTTCATGTGGTTCCATCACTCAGCTCTGTCAATACAGTTACAGGTAGAGGTCGTTTGGTCTATTCGCAGGGTGTATTTTCTGCATCTCAAAAATCAAAACCTAAAACCTATCAACTAGCAATATAACAAAAATGTAAGAGATTATATAATAATTCCCACTGTGCAATGTTATGTTGATGGATATTTTTATTACTTCTTGAAATTCCTGCACACTTTTTTTTTTTTTCAAATGCTAGCCAGAACCAATAAAGCTGGCTAATCTTTATGGAATTCGGCAGTGCTTGCCGGTCCTTTATGCCTTGAGAACGTTCTTCACAGTCATTTTTGCTAATGAGAAGTAAAGGAGGGGGGAGGCTGGTTAATTTGGCATTTCGAGTGACGACAAACTGGCATGTAACAGCTTCACTTAGTACAGACCTTGCTCCAACACCTGTATGGCTGAGAATCCTTTATTTCCCTCCCTGCACAACCAATTCTAAGTTCATCTGTTGCTTTGCCTGCCCCCTTCTTTTATCTTTCTTTGTAATGAACAGATGAACTGCCACCTGAAAGGGAGTCAACTTCTAATGCTTTTGGTTTTTAAAGCTACCATGGCTGTCTCAGCACCTTTCCAGCACCGGGGCCTGAAATTGTCCCAAATGGCTCTGTTTTGGAGCAGGAAGGTCAGTCAGGCCCTAGCCCATGCTCCCCGCTGTCTGTTTCACGCAGCAAGTAGGACTGTGCTGCTGCAGTGCCACCCTAGTGCTTGCTGAGAAATAGGTGAAATACTTGCCTATCATGGGAAGACTCTCCCACCCCCCAAAAAAAACAAATAAACAAATATACATACTGGCTTCCCATGTGGAATTAAGGATATACTTCTGTAATTTACTGCTGTTTTTTTTTTTCTTATTTGATCTTTGTCCAAAGCTCAACTTACATTATAAGGTGTTAGAGGATTTAATCATACTGGGTCTGCATTGTCTTACCAGCATTTGTATTCTGTGTTGTGGGAGTTTGGAGTCTGCTATTACTCAATCACGTTTGAAACTCCAGCCGCTCCTGATAAGCAGTCCTGTGTCAGCTGCAAATAAATTAATCACTTTACCAAAGTAAAGCCAAACAGTTGTAAATAAATCTATCTTAGATAATATCTGGATGCAGGACTGAAGTGGTGGCTGCTCTTTTTGTATCTGCTGAGCCCTTTATCAGTTTTTTTGTTTAGGATCTGGTGTACTTCAGTGTAGAGTTGGGAGCAAGCTCAGTTGTGTGAATTCACAGCCAGCCCTGAGTTTTTGTTATCTGTAGCTATATTGAATGGTTTGAATTGAAGGGATCTTCAGTTTTAGTTGGCAAAATAGCAACAGTGTTGTTCACTCTCTTAACCTGAACTTTACTTTTGGAAATGCATGCTTTTCTTATTTTTTCAATAGTTTTTTTTTTTTGTATTTCTGTGTGAAAAATGGCTGGTAGTTTGAAGGAGTAGCTTTCAAGTTTTATGTGCTCACTTTAAGTTGAATTTTAAGAAATGATTGGGCTCCCTCGACCCTCTGGTATTACCTTCAAAGAAATAAAAAGCCGGACCTAATGCTTATTAATTATTTGTCAGGTGCCTGTAGCTGTGCAGCAGTTTGCTTATTGGCATAACAGTACCACTCTGAATATTTTAGCTAATACTTGTCATGGAGAACTTGGGATACAACAGTTAAAGTATGTGCTTAAAATGTTGTGGTTTTACTTAGAGATGTTTTTGTTCTGGAGCTGTTGTGTCAGCTTGTATAGGGGTGAGGCTTTCATGGTTTTAGATTGTTGAAGCAACCTAGTCTAATGGGCTCGATGAGCTAAAGGATATTAGTTTATAACTAAAGATCTGTTTATATTTCTTATTTACATTCTTACAGATTGTCTTTAATTCAAAGCCAGGCATACTGTGCACTTCAGTTTCAGCTGACGCTTTAAGGGGCTTTTTTGTCGTAGTTCTTACCCCTGCAGTCTGCGTGGAACTCTTTGTCTAAATGCATGTCTCCAAAGATCTTTGCCTGTTCTGGTTTTGCATACTTGTTCTTCGCTGAAATATGCTCCTTAAATGTCAAGTGTTGGAGTGTAGTGGAAGGGTGTGGGTTATGGGATCCCTCAACCCTGTAATGTCTTTTCTATGTCGTATTTTATTCAGTCTTCATATAGTATTCAGATAGCAAGCCATATTTACAGACTGGTTGTTACTCAGATTCAGTATAAAATCAGAATGCCCTTAGTTTTGAAGGGTTCTGAACCACAGTTTGAATGTAATTTAAAATGTTCTAGTTTTCTTGGGATTCCTGTATCTGTGCTCTGACCATTGGGGATTCTGTGCTAGGGATCTCTGCCGTTTGTTCAGTTTTCTTTCTCGGGGAGATATGTTGTGTCACCCCGAGTATTCAACTGCCAGGATAAACCAAATTTCTCTTCTTTCGGCGCTCTCATGACGGTGGAGTTCACTAGGTGAGAAGAATAACTACCTTTCCTTCCTTGCAAGAAATGGAAAGACTTTTTGTCTATTGGTACATAGCCCTATTGATTTATCAAAGGGTAATCATTTAAAGACGGCTAGAGAACAAGAAAGCATCTTGACCTTGAGAGACTGCCCAAGATGGAAGCTCGTTGATGTCTATGTTTGGCTTGCTGTAAGGAGGTAGCTATTATAAAGCTTATAAATATATGTTTTATATATTATATAAATATATAATGTATGTTATATATATAAATATTATAGCTTATAAATATATGTTTTTCTGTCTACTCCGTAAAAAAAGGAATTTGTTAATTGTAACTGAAAAAGAATTGGAGAAGGAAGGAGGAAGAAAAAGAATGGGAAACAGACAAGTTTCATCCATCAGAAGTAAAGTTTGGTGTATGGTGATGTGCTGAAGAAGACAGGAGAAGGAGACTGAAAGAAGTGGTTATCAGACCGTGCTTACCTCATGCTGTCCTATTTTAACTTGTAGTAGTATGTAGTCCCATTAATTTCTTAAGTAATAATCAGTTAGGGTGGCTAAAGAACTAGGAATACTGCAGTTCCTCAGGTGACTGTTTAGCATAATGACCATTCAGCTTGTTAAGTATAACTCTTACAGTGATGTGCTTATGCTGTGGTAGTTGCATTCTGAGAGCTAAGAAGAAACCATGCTTTCTGATTGCACACCAAGTCTGTCTTCACTCAGTATTCCCCTTGACTTCAAAGAAAAGCAAGGGAAGGCTTTTTTGCCCTTTCCCAGATGTGTAGCAGTTTCTCTGTTAGTAGTCTGTGGTATTCCACAGACCTCATGCATGAATTGTTTGGGTGTCTTTGTTTGTTTTGCTTTTTCCACTCTGATCCTTAAGAGCTGGCAAGGCAAACAGTGGGAGCAGACTTCACAAAAGCTTCAGACTTGCTGTGATAAAGCCCAGCTCAGAGACAAAGATATATCTGTTTATGCGCTTACCCGATCTGATTAGTTTCCATTTTGACATCAGGTATTTAGCACCTTCAAAAAGGGAAGCTTTTAAAATTGGATATTTAAAGTGACCTTATGTACAAATCTTATTTTTTACAGGACTGCTTTACTACTCTGTGATTCCACCCTTTGGCCATATCACATCCAATGATGATACTAAAAAAAAGGGAGTGAGGGGTGGGGAGAAGAGTTTTCCACAAACAGTCTTGAAAGATTAAGTATATGCATCTGAACAAAAAGTTAATGCGTATGGGGGGAAAAAATACATAAAATGAGATCCTTCATCAGCACCTTGCTTGGGATTGCTTCCTCTGTTATGGTCTAAAAGCAGATCTTCCAAAAGGTAGGGTGAACTGTGCTGTTTTGCAGAAACGTCTTCGGTTCAGCTCATGTTTGAATGCTTAATTTATTTCTTTTAGGAATAAAATTTCTTCTTTTGTGTGGTCTTGCTATGTGAAGAAAAGTTCTTAACCTCTCTGAAAATCAAAGTATGTACTGCAGCTGGAAACAAAGAATCATGGATGTGTTATTTAGAGTGACTTTATTTCCCATGATCTCTAATTTTATTTCCTGTGTTGAAATCAGGAGAGATAAGCTGACATAAAACAAGCACAAACGGATCAAGCATATCCTTTTACAATAAACACCCATGCTAAAAAGCATATTGATCTTGATAAGAGCTTCAGTTTCTTTTGTGTGTGTGTGTGGTTGAGGTGTACTGAATCCTTGTGAAAAGATGATTCTTTATGTTCGTTTGGAGGAAACTTTTTCCTTTTTTCAAAAATGTACCAATTTAGGGATTCTTCAGTTACTTTTTCCTGTATGTTCCTCTTGTGTGCAGGTACACTCTCAAAACAAGTTCTAAATAACTTGAGAACAGTTTGGCACATCCTCACTGTTGTATGTGAATTCATAGGGGAGGCCTGCTAAGGAGGAATTCTAGATAGGAGGTGGCTGCTCCTGTTTTTAGGATGATACATGCTCAGTAGTTACATTGTAATCTAGCATCCTTTTAATTTTCTTGAGGTAGTTGGTCAAAGATTGGGTGATGACTATGAGGTGAAGCTCATCTGCAGAGGCCCTGGCAGAGCAGGCGGCGGTGCGGTTACTTCAGCTGCGCGCTCAGGTGTGTTACAGGTGCGTGATGCCGTGATCCCAAAGCACCCGCTCGAGGAGTTCATTGGCCTCTTCGTGCGGGAAGGGGAGCTGGAGAGAGAAGCTCTCGCTGGGTGACGGGTGTTACAGCTGTATGGGGGGGCTCTGGCAGGGGGCGAACATGTAAACTGTTCAAAATGAGGTCACTGGCCGTACTGTGTTCTTTACTTTCTTGCTACCCAGTGTCTCTGTGGCTTATGGTAAATTACAGTTTTCAGGGCGACACGCCTGTAACTGTATCAGCTGAAGTGAAAGTGCCCCTGCTGTTTGTGAATGCTGTGGGAAGGGAGGTGAAGTTATGTTTTGGCAGGAGAGTTGAGAGCTTGTTAATCAGCCCCACTAAATCTACTGTTAAAGCTGAAGGATTTTGTCTTGTTTTATTGCCAGATGCTCAAAAGCAGTTTCTTTCTGGGCAGACTACCTTCTGTCCTTTCCCTTCCCCCCAGCTTTAATTTGTCTTTGAAGTCAATCTGTATAGATCTTCCTTGAATGTTACTGACATCAGAGAATGTGTATCCCTTCACCTGGTAGAGCAATAGAAAGAAGTTTTTTCTTCTCTCTAGCATCTTACAGCATTTTCACTTCTAGTGTAAGCAGATGCAGAGTTTTCTTGAAGGCAAAAATTACCATGGAATATGTGAGGCATCTTTTTTACCATCTCACTGTTCTGTGACGTGTTTCTCTTGTATTATCTTGGAGGTTTCTGCTGCTTTTGAACTTCTAACTAGAAATTATTGCAAATGTCTTGTTTAATTTTATGCAGTAGAACTACAGAGCTATGAAGACAAAGAAATTAATTCCACATATGAATTAGTTTTCAACAGTGAGACCTAGAAACATGGCTTTGTAACTTACTCTGTTGTGCTGTAATCCAAACTTAACTCTGGAAGTTTCCTGGGCAGTGAAACCCAAATGTTGCTTTCTCTTTCTTTTCTGGAAGTTTGTGAAAGGAAGGCCTAATGTATATTCAGTGGGCCTTCATACAGGGAGGCATTTTTTGGGTCTGGTCAATGTTAGGGTGTGCTGAATTCAGTAGAAGTCTGTAATAGACTTAATCTCTTGTGCAGAAAGCTTTTTACAGCAGCTTCTTGTGTTTGCTTTCGTTTTTTAAAAATGTCATGTATGCAACACATAACATTGTTACAGGAATTACATAGTTCTAATGTTTCAACTGTCTTCGCATGTATGAATTAAACTTGGTTCTCCTCCTGTGAGGAGGAGGTGAAATACGTTTTTATTATTGTTTCTCTTAGGTTGCATGAGCAGGTTCAAGTGCCTGTACGTTCTGTTGCTGCTGAGATCTACTGGCTGCTCAGCTCTAGATCATTGCTGAGAAATCCCTCTGCTGTGACTGAGGCATATTTAACAATCAGCAGTGTTAATAAGCATTACGCAAATCTTTGCATCCTGATCGGCTGTTGATTTTGGGAACTCGGTATTCATGTTCCCACAAAACTGAAACTCCAGCTCTACTACCACTGGTAGTGGGCGAGATGCTGCCTAAACAGAAGACGCACTTCAGGCTTTTTTGGAGGTGGTTATGGTAAGCAAAGTGCTAGAGGCCATTCTAAGTTAGTGCTAAGTTTGGGGAAGGATTTAGAGATGAAGTTTGAGGCTGTGACTAAGCTCATCCTCTTTGTAGTCAGCTCAGCAAGCTGTGGTTTGAGAGTTACTAATACCTGATGGTAGTTGGCTGTGGGTGCTGATGCATTGTGTAGCCTTCGAATGCTTACAGAAATCAAGTACGTGTGTATTGGGAGGTAATAGATTACATTGCAATATACAATGTAAAAATGATTAAATGGCAGAACCTCTCTCTCTCTTTGACATTAACCGAAAATATCCCCATCATGAGGAAGAATATTGTGATTGCAGGTTTTTAATCTTTATCTTTATGCTGTCTAAATGACAGAAAACAGCATAGCCAGACTCCATTTTTTGCCCCCAGACTTCGACCTAGTATTTATTCTATCACTGTGGATGTGGAACAGGCCTATGCGATTTCCATTTTTTATACATCCTTTTTCATGCTGTATTTCACTGGAATCAAATTGCTCTAGTGAAGCATTAATGTGGAGGTGCTTCTAAAATATCAGCCTGAGAATTAATTGTGGGAGGAGTCTTAAGTCATTCCCTTGCTTCTGCAATTTTTTGTGCATCTTAACTCTTCCATATTCAAACTTAAAAATTTCAGGTTAGGGATTGCAATTCATTTTGTGTGTTCTGTACAGCAAGACAAGTAACAGCACCAAACAATGAATTGTGAGATCAGTAGGTAGTATTGTTTATTTTATTAATGGGCCAGCAGAAATGTGATTAAGTTACAGTGATTCTCTTGCTCATCAGGTGTCTGAAATAAGCTGTATAAGCTGCAACATTTATACAGTATGTTGTTTTAGTTTTCAGAGAAGCAGACTGACACCTTCCTACTTGAATTCAGAGGTAGGAAAAAAGGAATCAAGATGGTCCTCCAAGTTTTTGATGTATTAAAAATATGTATTTATATGTGTATTTAAAAAAATAAATAAATGGGAGTGTCTTAATTATAGAGTGATTAGTCTTTCACTTGAATGTGTTTACTCTTGGCCAAAAACAAATGCATAGAAGAATTCTTAAATTCTTAAATTATTTCAAACTACTTGAACACTGAAGGTGCTGCATTAGGTGGCAACAGTTTAGTTAGGATTCTGTGACAATGTGAACATCAAACCCACTTTTTTTTAATTTATGTCACTTCTCTGCCTACATCATACTTGTGCATTCATGTGACCTGGCTTTAATTTATCATTTAGTAAATATTTGCATAGTAATTCCTAAAGTGTTCTCCCACACATAAAGGAAATGATGATAAACAGCTTTTAAGTGGCTTGATGTTAAACACAAGCATGACTTGCAGCCCTAAGGTAAAAAGCATGTTAGTGTAACTGTTCAATATTCATTTGGGAAGTGTTGGTATGTACTATACCAGGTAACTTGTTCATACTTTTCCTTTAAATACTTAAATGCTGTTTCTGTTGCATATCTTAGCTAAACTTCTGTATAAGGGTTATATGCAGTGTAGTAAGGTAACTTCTTTCCACTCATGCTATTAGGATTTTTGGCACCATTTTGAAGAAAATGTATTTTTGTCCTAAATGACCCTGCTAACATGAGAGCATTTGGGAGTAGATATACTGCAAATTTGCTTGAATGGATTTGAAGCCAATTGACTTTTCAGTAGTGGATTTCTTCCCCTCCTCCCTAGTTTAGGTAGAACATATGTACACAGAATATTGCGATTCTGGAAGGCAGTGCTTAGCAAAGCAGGTATGAGAACATATGAGGTGGAAAAACTGCATTTGCAGAAGAAATGTCCTACAGTGCATAATAAACTCTTCAGTAATCACCCTTTCCATGGAAGAAAGGGCAATTGTGCAGAACATTCGGAATAAAAGCTAATTAATGAGATATGTTTAAGGTACAGTTTTGTTGGTACCTGGGAATTTAGGTCATCTCTTTGATTTGTTAATCTGGACAATGTTTTTGGAGGCTGCAGACCTTCTCTGCTCTGTGTAGAGTGCATGTATCTACAGGAGAGTTCTTCTGCTTCATCTGTTCTGCTTAAGAGCACGTGCTGCGCCAGGTGCAATTCATTGCTAGAATGTGTAGAATGTGCCCTTGTAAAGGTGGGAAATGAGTGTTTGGTTTTTTTTTTTTTTTTTTTTTTTNNNNTTTTTTTTTTTAGGGCTTTAGCTGCTTTAATGTGTTCAGTCCCCTTTTTTTTTTTTTTTCATTTTTTGTTTTGTTTGAAGCTGTCTGGACTCTTGGTGGGAGCAAAGAAACAGATGAAATTGCTATATAGATTTTAGTTTTTTAATAGACACTGTGTATCCTGTGTGTGGTGGTGTTTGGTGTTCAAAGAACAAAAAATGTTCTCTGGCTTTGAAATCCATTTGGAATGGGTGAGCAGTTTTGCTGGTCAGAGGAATTGTTACTTCTGTTACTATGCAGGGTGACTTTCTGCCACCTAGGTTATCTACTGGTAGCTACTATTTGTTTCATCAAACAAGTCTATCAAAATCACTGCTTTCTCCCTCTGCCTGCTTAGCATCTGTTTTCTAACTTTCAGGGATGAAGTGCTGGTTAATTTAATAGAAATACAGATGTGAAACTGGGTTGTGAATCGGCACGTCTTCAGTGTTGTAGTCTGGTTTCTGTACCTGGGGAGCCCTCGAGACCAAGAGGTCGTGGTGCCTTCGCGCTGCGTGTACATCCGAGTCGGCATGTGGGGAGCAGCACCGTAACAGTGAAGTGTTCTTCTGCTAAGGAGCCCGTATGAATCCCTTCTGTTTTAGTTCTTGTGTTTTGGTGTGATCTGTTGTTCCTTTCTTTTAAGGATGTGGCTCTTGAAGCTGCACTTGCTCCAAAGGGTTGGTGAGGAATGGCGTCTTCTGTTCTTTCAGCTGTTCTAGAGGCTTTACTTTCTCTTTATGGGGCCTTTAACAAAAACACTAAATTACTGTATTTGTTGTGTCCCAAAGTAAAAGGAAGATTAGGATTTCATTAAGCTTGATGGAATTTAGGGTGGCTGTTTGTCTTGAGCTTGTTTCCTGCCAACTTGCTGCATTCTATTGGGACAATACAGCTTTTACACTCCTTTTTTCTTTGTTTCTCTTTCAAAGGCACATCTGGGTTGGTGCAGCTACAGAATCACAAATGGAAGCAAATATTGAAAGCAAAATATTCTAATCAGCTCTGTTTTTTTCCACATCAGCTTTATTCTGTGCATAGGACTCTTAAATGGCATAATATGTGTAACAGGTTTTAATGTATCTTCAGACAAAAATGTTAGCCACAGAAGTTTGTCTAATTAAGAGGAGTGGTTTTCAAGTATGCTGTTTTAGTGTTAATATCTATGAATACCTTTTATGACTGCATTAGTTAAAAGGTTCAGGAGGAACATCTGTAGCTACTGATGCATTCCAGTTTGAGAGAATCTTTTTACTTTGTAGGTTTATTGGTAGGGTCAAGCGATGCTCTTTCACAAGGTTTCAGCATTAAGTAAATTGTTTGATCTAAGTTAACCTTGCTTGCTGCACAGAGATAAATTTCTTCTCCATCTTTTGATCTTAGGAATTTTGTGGTTATGGAAAAAATAGTTAAACCATGGGCTTAAAAATAGACCACTGAGCTCTAATAGTTGACTACATTGCATCACTTTGCAGAGATAAAAACACGCTATTTGATTTTCTCGTTAAATTTTAGAATTTCGAGCACCTGTTACCTAGAGTGAAAAAAAAATATGCTATTTCACAAATGGGTGGTTTCAGTGCAAAATGAAATAACTGTAGTTAGGGGTAAATTCCGGATAGAATAGAGATGTTACAAACAGAGATGCTCCATATGCTTAATTAGGTGGCTGTCATTCAGCTGTGCTGTACCTTACAAATACCTAACCCTCGAACAAGCACAAGGGGGTAGAAAGGTTGTGGTTTAACCATGGCAGGCAGCTAAGCCCCACACAGCTGCTTGCTCACTCCCCACTAGTGGGATGGGGAAGAGAAGTGGAAAGTTAAAAGTGAGAAAACTCTTGGTTTGAGATAAGGGCAGTTTAACGGGTAAAGCAACAGCTGTGTGTGCAGCTCTGAACATCCCTTCCTTTCCCTTTCTTTGCCCAGCTTTTTTGCTGGGCACCATGTCATGTGGCATGGAGTATCCCTGTAGTCAGCTGGGGTCAGGAACGTCATTACTAGGAGAATATCCAAACCAGGGGTCAGGAGCTTGCTAGTCAGCATGCTGTCTCTGTTGTGCTTCACTTTGCTTCTGAGAACAGTGATCTAATTAGACTTGACAGGGAAGAAGGGATTGGAGATACAGATGTAATATAAGTAGAATCGTTGAGATTGCATAGCACACAGCAGCAGTGTTCTTTCTTTTCCCCTTTCTGAAGCCTTTCTTAAAGCTGTGCGCGCATGCCAGTTTCTTGATCCTTAATTCTAGCATGTTCTGGCCAGTCTCCATACTATTTGATGGAGGTCTCAGATATGCTTTATGATCTTAACAAAGCATGTTTCCTCTTCAGTGTGCTATAGACGATGCATCGATAAACATTGAATTGATGCTGATACCTTGGAGTGCTCAAACACGTTGCTATGAGTTGGTGAGCTGCCTTGCATTGGTTAAACCACAGCAGCTGGCCCTAATAGGATGAGTGTTCGAGGCAGTTCAAATACAGCTACTGCTGCCTGTCCCCCTTGCAAGTCGTGTGTACGCAGTTAGCTGCTGCGGTTTGGGGGCAGCGGTTACTACACCGTGTGCCTGCACCCCGATTTGTATGTCATGTCGGGGAGACTGTGCTGCTGAGCAGGACCTTCCAAACCTTTTGGCTTCAGGGTCAGTGGAGCCGTGGCTAAGCTCCCAGTTACTGAAGTGGAGTAGTTAATATATGAGGCAAGAGTTAGTTTCAGAAAACTATTGTAATCCCTGTTTATATGACATACAATGCTGCATTGCAATTTGAGAGCATTAATTGGTGAAAACAAATGGATTTATTTGTTCTGATCATTTGGTTTTTTTGGCCACTGTAGCCTGAGCCGCCACCTCAGAGGAAAAAAAAAAAAGCTGAGTGTTTTTATACATGCTTGTGTGTGTGTGTGTGTATATATATGCATTGTGTGTATGTGTGTGTGTGTGTATTTAAAAAAATAAATATATGGTAGAAACTGTCAGGAATGGTGTGTGTCCATGCATGTGTATATATATATTTGTGTGTGTGCTGATAACCCACGCTGTCCAACTATCAACTGCTGCAAAAGAAAAATCAAAAGTTTTCAGTTGTTTCTATGAACTGTTGTTGAGGAATTGATTTTACACAACTTTAATGTAGCAGCAATTTAGGATTTATTTTATATCTTTATGGTTATTAACAAGGTTAGACTGATTTTTAACAGCACTTAATCAGCATTTGATCATCAGCCAATTTAACACAATGATTTCAACAAAATTTGCTACTATCAAAACAGCAACTTAAGGGTTCAAGAATGGGAAGGTTCACCCAAAACTTACTGCAGGGACCTGCTGGGTGCCTGATGTGACAGGAGTTGATCCTGAGCCACTGCCGAGCTGGGGAGTAGCCGCTCTACCAGATCTTTCCTTCAGCCGCTGTCTTTGTAAGACAAAGGGACTGACTCCTGGTCAAACTCGGGTTCCTTACCACACTGTTCTTGGACTCCGACGTGACCCGCTGTTTACCCACGAGGGGCTGCAACGGGTGCCTGCTTTAAGGCAGCGCCCTCCTTTGTCCTTGGTCATGGCCAAGGAGCGGTCGCATCGAGGCCTACCGCGGCTTGTAGGCCTGAGCAAGGCTTCTGCTACGTGCAGAAGTAGGGTGCACCCACCACAGCTATTTAACTTAACTCAGGTGTATGATAAGGCAATGTGAATGTACATGCTGAAGGTCTTTTGCATGGAGTTCTATGAGTAGTGTCTTACATGTCTGCAGCTTTCATCTTCTCTTTTTTCAATAATTTTCAATTCTAGAAAAAACTCCAAGCTTTTACTTTCTGGTTTGAGAGAAATGGGTGGGAAGGAGGTGGGATACAAAGCCGCTTTGTCTGATGGCACCTAAACAGTGCAAGGTTAAGTTGAGAGAACTTGTCTGTCTCTTACAGGATCCAACTTACTGGGTGAATATTCACCACCTGGAGTACACCGATGGAGGAATCCTGGACCCTGATGATGTGCTGGCAGATGTTGTGGAAGACAAAGATAAGGTAGAGCTTGAATGAAAATCCTACTTTTGCTTTTTGCTGTGCCTTTCAAATAACTAATGTTACGTTCTAATTTCTTGGATCTCTGTCAGGTGAGGTGTGTGTTGAATATCCTTAAATTAAACACATCTGCCTGTAGGTGCCATAGTGCTCTGTTTCTGGAGTAGAACTGGTGGGGTGGGGTGGAGGGGAAAGCATGACCAAAGCAATGGAGATAATCAGAGGAGCCTAGCAGTTAACTGAGGACTTAACCTTTTCAAGCAGTTTCGTGTTTCTTTTTATTGCAATATGAAAACTGTGGTGAAGGAATGAGAGTTTTACAAGACATTTTTTTAATGCCCCTTAAAATGTCTTTGATAATCTCTTCCTCTGCATAGAATTAAGTTTCTGAGAATCATTCAAATGTCATGGTTGAATGTGTGACAAAATAAACGGACAAATGCTGATGACAAGAACAGCTGCCCCAACTGTGTTGCATTTCAGGAGGAGTTTCTGTGGTTTGCTACTGGTTTCCTTTCTAGGTAGAGAAATAATAAATGCAAAGAAGTCCCTTTTAATGTTTTTGTAATTATCAGAAAAAATTAGCTTGGGAAACTGGTGACTTATTTCAGCATAGAGGCGCATGGATATAATATTTTATATTATATTATAATTATAATATAAACATTATTTATAATAATACTTTGCTGTTGTGTTGCGTAAAATCACGGGGAAAAAGATATCTAGTGACTTGAAACTGAAGATCCAAATGTGGGATATGCTTATAGCTTCAAACAAATAGCTTTGTCTACCTAAGGTGCCATATGCTTGGTGATTTCAAAAATAATTTTGTATATTGTAAACAGAAATGTTAGTTCTGCATGCTGTTGATTGTTTGGTGCTTTAATAAAAAGTGCATCACTGGTTACAATTAATGGGATGCTGTTTCTCAGTACCTTAGAAAATTGTCTAAGGGATACTTCACTGACATTTTATGGGTGTTTGGGAATTCTTAAAAGCAATGAAGCTGTGTTTTTTTCTTTTTTTGTACATCCAATTAGTATTTCTTGTTTGACTGTATTTATTGAAAGTGTACTTGAAACACCCAAAGACCTTTTTTCCCTTTAGTGTTTGGAGGCTAATGACTGCTTTCTGAGGATTGACACTGCTATATAAGGCATAAGACCATAAGCATAAGATGTCATAGAATCAAATAATCAGAGTTAAGGAAAATGGATTACTGGTCTGTCTCATCAGTTAATAAAAACTAACATGTCTACCCTGGATTTCTTCCATTTGAAATACTGACAAACATTCATGCAAATTTGAGCAGTAGTTTGCAGAATATTTGATATATCGTCCAATTTTCTACTTTTTCCCAAAGCCTTACTATACTTTATCAGTGGGTATCAATATGGTTGAGAATTGTTACTGATGAAATTTCTAGTTCCTACACAACTGTAGGTTTAAGCATCTTCTATTATAAAAGTGCTAGGTGGGATTCTGTGATTCTGAGACCCCCTTTTTGGGGGGGGAACAAAAGGGCAAAACAGGATGTTATTCATTGGAGTTGTCTGAGACAGTTTAGGAATACAGCAAACTTCTCAATTTCCCTTCCTGTGATGTCTCAATTACATGTGGTACAATAAGGGAGATACATGCAAGTGTGCCTATAGGTGATGCACCACTGCTGTCTTGTTTTCTTCAGAAGGCCCTGGTGAAACAGGGATAAGTAAGGCTTACTGAACAGCACTAGCTGCAGTGGCAATTTTTTTTTATTAAACTAGAGAAGCGTGTAATCCCATAGTAGGACTACTGGTTGGGGGGTCAAACAGTTCTTTCATGTGAGTGTAATTGGGCCATAGCACCTTCAGAGCATGTATATTGAAGTCTACTTTGATACTACGTGCTTGCAGGATTCTGTATGATCAGATGACGAAGAACCAGCCCTGTAAAAGGCTTGCAAATATTTTTTCAATAGTTTTATTGTGGCCTGTTAGCCTTTGAGCCTTGGCCAGTGCTGTTCCACTCTGGAAAATATTAGCTAAGGGATCTTTAAGCTTTGCAAAAAGGTTAGGAGATGTTGAGATCTAATAGATCTGATATCTAATTTGGTGTTTAAAGTCCATGAGTAGATGAAAGAATTTTTGGTATGTATATCTATACACTGATTCTCTTTGGTTAGGATTATCTGAATGTGTGATAAATGAATAGGCCACAGCTTTGTTGCTGCCTTGTCTTTGTCATCCTTTCCTTTGTATCCAGGACAGTTGTGCAGTTTCTCATGAAATCAGTTGTTCTATACAAAAATAAGCATTGCACTTAACCTCAGTGCCTTTAAACAAAATTGTTTGGCATTGCTGACTGTCAAGCTCTTTTGTAGTGGCTGAGGAAACTAGCTGGTGCTTTTTCTTTAGGCGTTAATCTGCTCTAGATCATGGTTTGATAGCAGTAAATTAGCACAGTTTCTGCAAAGGAAAGTGTGCTTGCTAATCTGTTGAAATTCTTTCACTGTAGCAACAACACGGTGAATCAGGGAGAGCTATCAGATGTAATTTATTTGGAATTTCAAAAGCTTTTGACAGTCCTTAACAGCAGCCTGTGCAGGAGGCCCTGCTACTCCTGAGGCGAGCAGCCATGGGGCGGCGATGACTGAGACACCTCGCGGGCAGAGCCTCCGGCCTTGTGAAGGCACGGCGCGGGGAGACCCGCTGCGCCTCAGCAGGAGTGGCAGCGTTTTGCTGACGTTAATGTCAGGGTTTCCTCTTGAACTCAAAATTAATTAAAAACTGGAAAATAAGCGGTACAGTGGATGAAGTTAATTGCTATCAACTGCATGGTTGTATGTGTTAGAGCAGGTAACTTGTTCTGCGTGCACATAAACCGGTCCTAAATTAGTATTTTGTGTGCTTGGTAGCGTGTCGTGAAAATGCTTTGGCAATTATTTGTGGCAAGAGCCCCTCTTGCTGTCACTGCCGTAGCAATACTCCATGGCCTGAATGGGATGTCACAGCTAATGTTGAATAATTTTAAAATAGTTTGTTTTCGCTAAGTTTTCTAGCCAGGTGTTTTGTGTCCTGATTGCTCTGAATGGTAGATTAATTCAAAAACTCAAATTTTGTCATTTGAATAAAAAAGGGGCTGTTTAAATTGTCCGGTTTTAGTGTGTTGAAGCTCTAATGGAGTCGTCTTTGTACGCTGTTCTTAACAGACCTGTCACTTGAAATGACTTCTTTCCTTGAGGAAAAAAGTGCCATAAGAAAATTTCTGTTGAACCAAAAATGAATACAGAATGTTTCCCCTCATCATTGTGTACACTGAGCCTGTGTTTGGCATGTCTTAACTGTATAAACTTAACGTACCCATTTAGATTTCCCTCTAATTATTTTATGGAGTCATGTTTTCAAATATTCATAAACTCTTCGGTAGACTAAAAGGATGTAATGAAGCTCTGTGTTAATAAGTTAAAACTTGCTTAGTTTACAGGAAGAGTTTAAACCGTTAAGAACTTCCTAGAACGGAACAGTCCTGCTCTCTGAATGCATAAAAACTGTATTTTCCCTGTGGAGTTCTGCATCTAGCCTGTCTAACTCAAGTTCCTATCTTGAAAGGAGTAAATACAATAGCTCTGCTATCAGCAGAGCCCTTCTGAAGCAGGATGTGATGGTCTATCGGGGTGTTCCGCCCTTGGTAAGACTCCCCGTGCAGGCACAGGCAGCACCGATAAAAGTGCGGTGTTGCAGTATCTACAGGTGGGCCAGCAAAGCTGGTGAACTTGTCTGAGAATGCTGTCCTCACGTAATTGGCGCTGCTGGCAAAGATCTGGACTTGTCCGCCTAGAAGGTGGTGTGGGTTTAACCTCTCCAGGGGCTTGTTAGTTAGCAATTCACTTGGCTTAAGTATACAGTGTGTGAGGGGAAGGTAGTTTGTTTTTTTTTAAGGATGGAAGGAAAAGAGTATGTGATAATAATGATTAGTGTTGTGCTGATACTGAAATAACCAGCATGAAGCGTGGTCTTAGAAATACTTTTTTTTTCTTGGACTTTTCCTTTGTTAAATATAGGTGACTCATATGTTGTTTTTAACAGCAGCAGAAGGCTTTGAAGCATGCAGAGCAACGTAAATGAAATACTGACAGCAACATTCAGTTAAAGGATTTGTAGGGATTGTAACTGTCATTTAAGTGTTTCTAATGATGATACCAAGTAAATAGTATGAATCAAGTGTAGTTTAAATTATTTTAGCTAAGCTCTTAATGAAATAATAAATAGCAAAATCAATGAATTCTTCCTTCTCAGTTCACTACCAGCAGAAATGTGATATTGGGAAAACATGTATGCTGGAAGGTCTCCAGATGCTGGAGGAATTGTCTGCTGATGATTGAAAAGGGTTATTAGGCTCATGTGCTACTGCTAAGAAGCTGAAGATCTGGCTGTGGGGTTGTTTTTGTAGAGGATGCTAAGTAACTTCTTAAACCTTACTTCAGAGTTGTTTGCAAGTAGCTTTAGTTTCAGTGAAGAGCAAGAAGCAAGACTGGACTGTGAATGTGAGGCTGGTTCGGAGCTGTTGTTTCAGCAAAACTACGAAAAGCTTGGATTCAGAAGTGGATATAAACTTCCAGGATAAACTGTACAAAGGAAATGTCTCTCCGAGCACCTGCCAGACATGTCTTCTTTTAGCAGCTTCTGAACTTTTCTGTTGTTTGCAGGTGGGTTTAAGTCACTGCAAGTGCTGGGTGGTTGTAGTGCTTACACAGCCTTTATTGTGTGACCCGAGTGGGACTCTGGAGACCTTCAAAGCTGTCCTTCCAGCTGTGAAGGTGAGGGCACACTGTAAGATGCAATGTTTATTTCAGGTAAGTTACATGGAAGTAATTCCACCTCTGGACAGTTTCTCTTCCTGCCAACCATTGTCTTCCTCTTTAAATGGCAAAGGAAGTCAGCAGTGGGTAACTTTTCTGTGAGTCAAGAAGGTGTGGCTGAAGAGCATCTGAGGTGTTGAAGGAAATGACTTTTACAGGCAGGTTGATCACTGGTAAAGCGAAGTCAAAATAACAAGGCAAGGAGACAGGAGTATCTTGATTTAAAAAATAAAATATAATAAGTAGTAAAGGGCTCTGGAATTCTCAGGGAACTTCTCTTAATGGGGAAATACAGCATTGCTGCTTTAAACTTTCCCTGGGAATCAGTAACAGGGGCCTTGATGTTGGGTTATTTCAGTTAGCTTTCAGTGGGTCAGCAGAGCCTGAAAGTGTTACGCTTTACAATTTTTTTGTCGTGTGCTTTAATACTCAATCATGATCCATACAAATTATGCATGCTTACCTTAGAGAAATTTCGTTCAGACTCCAGACCTTTGTGTAATTGAGCTATCTAGTGTTTTCTCTAGGGTTTTGTAACTTTCTGGTAACTGGAATGCAGAATGACGTTTTTCATTCTTTAGTTTCTTGTACAGCAGTATATTACACTTGTATTGAAAAAACAAAGCAAGCTGTGTGAGACTGGTAGAGCTGAGAGCTCCTCCTTATTGAAGTGTATGCTGCAATGTAGGCTGGTCTACAAGTTGTTGTGTATTATTCAACTTTTCCCTGGAGAAGTTTTTAGAAATATATTTCCCTTTAATATAAAGAATAAGTGTGTAAGGTATGTGTCTGGTAGCACAGAAAGCGACTTCTAGTTTCTCATAATGTGGACGTAATGTTTTAGGTGTGAAATTGATGCAGATTAGTCCACATTGATGTATTGTAACTCTGATGCAGATTTTATGAAAGAGCATCTAAGAAGGCATGCAATAAAGGAAAAAATGGAAAGATAATTTTTGTTGCTCCTGGACTGTTCTTGACATGCAGTGTTTTGTTACGATATTTTGTTGATTAATACCATGGCCAAGTTATTGTTTTAATGTATGTATGTGCTTTGATGGGCTGTTAAACTGGTTGCAGCAAATAAACCCTTCAGGCTTCTGATACCTAGTGCTGCTGGCAGAGGCTTGGTTGCACTCCTGCAAGTTTGAATGCCTTGTTTGGGAGAGCTGGCGTCCAGAGGCAGCCGGTTCTTACATTCAGTTCCTCGCTCTGACGGGGGTAACACAGGGATTAGTACACCAAAAGCCTGGTACGTTTTTAGGTGGGGAAAAATGAAGTTGCAGAACTTTGGCAAAGCTGGTATGTAAGGGCTGTTCTTTGATTTTGATTTTAATGGTGGTTTTGTAATTTTCAGGCTGTGGTTAATAACTCTGCCAGAATATTTGTAGGTATTTGACTATTACAGCTTCTGATTTTTGCATTCATATCTTGTGGTTTTAATAATGCGATTCTGTAGATATGTAAGTCTTAAAATTTGATTAACAAAAAGGATAACTAATAATTCATTCTTCTGTCAAACCCTTAATTGGTAGAAATTAAAGTAGACCTAACTCTTATTCTGAGTGGCATAGTTACAACCTCCAAAGGCATGATAGTGTTCTTAGCTTTGTTACGTTGAGTAGCCTGTTTCTTCCTTGTAAAATAACTTGTAATATGATGTTCCAGTTGTAATTTTCCATAATCAAAGTTACTGGGATATGAAATTATTACTGTTGACAGTAATAACTTGATAGTGCTGTTTACGAAAATATTCTTAGGCGTTCAGAGCAATGAAGATACACAAAAACACTGCTGTGAATAAAACCTCTCTGCAGCTTCTGTTCTATCAAGGGAGTCCATGGAAGTGTTTTTCAGGTGTCGGATAATTAGCTAAGCATCTTGCATCTACAAGGAGGGAAGTGTCAGGAAAGGGCATATTTTAAAAACAACCTTTATGCTTTTGAGTACCTTAAAATACAGAAAAGAGAAGCGAGACACAAGAAAATCCTAGAGCAGAATAGAGTAGCTGTCCTTTTGCATTGACTGCATTGATGACTTTTCCCCTCATTTTGAGTCACAGGCTTTTTTTAACCTACTGGATTTGTTAAAAAGGACCATGCCCACACTTGCCAAAAAAAAAAAAAAAGATAGAGTTTATATAGGCTTTATGTATGGTTTTGTATTTTTTTTGTATGTTTTTATGGTTAATTTTTTTTTTTTTTTGAAAGCATACTGGGGAAGGGGGATAGTCACATAATGGGGGAAAAAATGCAGACCTTGATTGGCTGACCCTTTGAACTAAGATGGAGTTTTGTGTTTGCTATTGATGAAATGGTATGCAATCCAGTCAAGCTGCAGCTGTTTTTAAAAAAACAAAACAAAAAACAAAAAAACACACTTTTCAGGAAGAAAAAGTTTTTACACCATTTTGAGGCAGTGCTTGTTTAGGAAACAGATGTTTGATTTCAATCTTGTGTAGTAGAGTACACTGTGAGCTACCATATATATACGTGTGTGTAGGTGTGTGCATGTATGTATATACATAAAAATAAATAAAATGATATTTTGAGAGGAGTTAGTCTGTTTATTTTTGAAGTGGGATCTGAACTGTGAGTACTGGAGGGAGGCGAAAAAAAATAATCACCATCACTGGAACTTACTAAGCAACACATTATTTCAGTAATGCAGTTTCTTTTAGAATACAGATTATGAAGCTTTGCATTTTTATGAAATTTGTTTTAATTTCTTGCTGCAGAGGTGCCATGCATTATTCAAGATTATAAAATGATTTGGATTTCAGGAGCATTTGGGTTTGCTGATGAGGATTTCAAGCTGTGTAATTATGAAACTGAATCCACATAGGTTGGAAGTTCAGAACTCATTAGTGTAATCATTAAAATAACTATTTTTTAAGTGTGGTATTACGTTCCAGGGTGTGCAATTACACTATCATGTGCTCCTGGTTACTGGAAACGTTCCTGTAATAAACTTCAGGTCTAGCAATGTGCTTCAAGATAAGTTCGTAGCTTTAAGAACAGACACCTGGTCAAAAGTTGCTTAGCTTATTAAAGAAAATTCAGTTTTATAGATTTAGAGCCATAACACAGTGCCTGTATGCATAAATTAACCTCCTGTTTATCCTAGAAAATCATAAGCTTTTACATATTTAGTGCTGCATAATGCCATTTTTCTTAAAATGGATATTGTCCTGGCACATATTACAAGGGTTACTTATTTCAGCTGTACCTACTTTAAAAGTAAAAATGTGGTTATAAAGCTTCTTACCAGATGGACTCCAAAACTTTATTTTTTTTCAATTGTAATGTTTGTATTTTAACATCCTGAACTGTGAACGCTGTCTCTGAACATTTGTAACCACCAGAGTTTTTCATTTTGCCATAAGTATTCCATTACTTTTTTTGATTAAAGAAATTTAAATGTGACAGTGGATCTGTGGCACTAATAGGATTCCTGATAGTTTTGGAATACACTTGCCTGTCTGAATGCTAGGAAGGGGATTCTGGAGTCTTTTGTATCTAAGATGCATGCAAACTTGAAATTTGTGCTTTTCTAATTTCATTTTCTACTGATCCCTCTTATTTGTTTTTTGGCATTTTAAAAAATGAATATATATATATAAAAAAAAATACACAGCAGGGAGCAGGTTTGGGACCTAGATCACTTGTGTTTTGGAGAGAATTCAGCTGTACCACTCCAATACTTTCTCTCAACCTGAAAATGTGTTTTGTCATCTGGGCACTAAGTATTGTAGCTAATTGGGGGTAGGACAAGCGAAGCAATTAGAGTTTCTGTTCCTCAAACAATGAGAGGAATGGAGGCAGGGAGTTCATCTTAAGTGCATCTGGTCACAAATGGTGGGCTGAATAGACGTTCACATGGCCCGGCAGAAAGGGGCACCATGTCTCTTTTCATAAGGCTAACCTGGTGCAAGTTGCTTTTTTCCTTCTTGACGATTTTTCTTGATGTAACAGATATTTGGAATTCTGTCTGTTTGTGTTGTTTAACACACACGTGATTATATGCACTTAACGTTTGCCAAGTGAGCGGCATACCTTGTGAAAATAAGGGAGCCCTGTTGTGGAAAGTTATTATTAGTTAATGCTGCCATTGCTAACCAATGATTTTTTTTTTTTTTTTTTTAATTTTTGTTTCATGAAATGTGATGGTGATGAGTTATGTTGTGTGCCAAATGGTGGAGTCTTTAGAGGATAACAATGAAGCTACTGAAAAATATCTAAATACACGTAGAAGTTTATATCTATGTATAGACACCTGTGTGTTGCAAAGAGAAATTAGATGTTAAATAAGGTTGAATTAATAAAATCATTTCAAATATTAAAGCTGTAACTTTTATATTCAATATATTAACGTAATACTAGAAATCTAAAAACGCTTGCATTCCTTCCTCCCCTGTATTCCATTTCAGGAATACCTCCTTGAGAATACACAGTATCTTTGTATCCTGTCAGCGTGTACATGTAATTTGTAGCTAATAAGGGGTGTGTAAGAGTTGAAAATTAATACTTTAGTATTTGTTTTTGATAAGTGGAATTAAAACTTGCATTTGCTTTAAGTTGCACGTTTTTATCACCATAAACGTGGTACCTGCAGTGATGTTTCATACCAGTTGAGTTGTTACTCATTTTCAGAAAGATCTTATGTTTGGATGTATTCATTGATATAAAACTAAAGTAATCTCTACTAGAGTAATCTCTGGGGCTTGTATTCCAACGATGCTTCAGGTAAATGCCATCTAGTTGTGTACCTTTATGGAAATAAATGCACAATAATAGAACAAATGTCAGGAAATATTGGTTACAGACAATACATGGGGTAATTATAAAAGGTGTTTTTTAGAATTAATGAAGTTGACATACGTACACTTCAGCTTGGTTGGAGGCTTCATTTGTTATGTGTTGTTGAAAATTGAACTGAAAACAAGCAATAGTCAAACCTTAAGACGAAAATGCATGAAGAGCTAGGCAATGAAGTATGCAGATGTGTGTTATGTGGCTTCCCAGAACAGCGTGAAAATAGTACATGGCTTTATACCACTGCTTTTGCAAAGTTGTATTTTTTCATGTGTGTGATTTCTTACCAGTTAAAAGTAGCTAGTTTTAAATCCATGCCTCTTCTGTTACTGTCCTCCTTTTAAGAAATACATTTCATTTCTTCCTTGCTTTTTTTTAAATAAAGAGCTAACTTTTTGATGAACTCAAGTTTTACTCTTATGATTATTTAGCAGGCTTTAGTAATTATAGTAATTAGTGTGTTTTTTTTTTTTTTAAAGTACACTTTTTCCAGTGCATTTTTAACTTTAAGGTATAATTCTCAAGAGGATAATAAAATACACTATGGTAGATCTTGCAATCAAGTTAATGCAATCAAGTTGCTAATCATTTTTTTTGGAAGAACCTCCATTACAGAAGATGAAGACTTGCTCCTTCGCTGAAGAAATGTCTTCATTTGCTGTTGATTGAGGTTCTAAGCTTAAACTGCCAGGTTCAGCTTGACCCAGGTCATATTAGTGGCACTTTCAAGTTATGATTGCTTGCCTTCCTGGGACTACACAGAGATGACTGACTGATAAGAAATCAAAGAACCGGATTTCAGAGGACTGAGATTTTCCTGATCTTAATGTTTTACATCTTTAAAATCTGAGAAGTCTTTCATATGGTGCTAATGCATTTTGTATTAAAGCTTCTGAAAAGTTTTCCTTAGATGGCACGTTTCTTAGATCGTTTTATGTTTAGTCTTTAAGGAAGGTTTCCTAAACTTTTTTTATATCTTAATATCTACCCCATAGGAATCAAAGCTATGAGTAAAAACTGTATGATCGGGAAGTTCCTATAGCCCAGTGTAGAATAATGATAATGAGATGAACAAACAATGCAGCAACAGGAACGAGGTGTCTTATACTCTGCTGTACTTCTGTGACATTGAAGTTAAACTGCTGGAGTAGGTATGAAATGTATTTTGTGAAGAACTTTGATAACTGTGGGTAGCGAATTTAGTTTTGAGATAGCGAATCTATATGAAGTTAAAACTACCCACTGGCTTTATTAATAATCTTTGTATGGAACTGAAGTTATTGCTTTTGCCCCTCAAAACTGTGATGAATAATTGAGTGGTGGATTTTTTTTCTTTAGATGACTGCTTTTTTTTTTTTTTTTTTAACCTTACTGGTATTTAAAGTCCCATAATGTTTTTTTCCTCAATATCAATTTTGTGTTGCTTGACATGAGTAGGAAGTATTCCTTTCTAAACTTCTTCAAAAAGAAAACCTGGGATCCTTTTATTCTTATATTGGCAAGAGTAATGATTATCTGGAGCATAGTGTATAGATGACCACTTTTTCTCCTGTTCCAATTTTGCGGTGTACTGCAGATGTTGTTTTTATAGCACTATTTGTATGTTTTTCTGAGTTATAGAAAAATTGAAGGTGTCTTTCTGATTCATTCTTTCTTCCACAAAAGCAGTATTTATCAGCGGAAAAATGTTGACACTATCAATCGTGATGGGAAGTATCACATTTGACATGTCTTTTCCTTTTGCTCCCTGTCTTGAACATGGAAGCACTGAATTGCTTACATTAAGAATTTTATGGGATGGATGTCTGAGCACAGAATCTAACCCCCTTCTGTTTTGTGTAAACCCAACTTGAAATCTTTTATATTTCATATTAGAAGTAGTTAGCATTTGTTTTTTCCCCTCCCTTCTCTTGCTGTCATTTTTTAGAAGTTTGTTCTAAAATGACTGCTCTCTGGTTCAGAATACCAGCGCAGAGGGAGAACTTCTGTGCTCCCCTTCTGCAGCAGTTTGACTAATGGGCAGGTGTTCAAGCATGGTTGTATCTGTTGCAATTTGGATTATTTTTTCTGCTTATCGCTGTTCAAGAACTGTATGTGTTAATTCCACCGATGGTCTGTTCCACAGTACATCAGTACTGCTTTGCCCTTCTTGGAGGTTGTTCACCATAATCACACCAGGTTGGCATTTGTCTCTTTTTTGCAGCCGTGTCAACGTAGTGGTTGAACAACACACTTAATAAATGTTTGTGTTCATCTTTCCCAATTACTGCACTTCCAGTTTGTAGCAAAACTTCTTTAGGCCCATATGCATAGTTGTGAAGGCACTCACATAAAAATGCATCTAGCTTCTCTCACCTGAGGCCTCGAGGTCACCTGATTGATGCAATTCTTAACTTATGGATACAACTCTTTTTTACCATTTGAGTTAATGTTACGAGTTAAAGTATTTAAAATGATTGTTTCTAAGACTCTGCAAAACCCCCGCAGTCATCTGTTTGGTCCAGAGTACTTTTTGGTTTTGATGCAAATTGTTTGTGGGCAAGTAGGCAGAAAGCTGACCGATTCTTTTACACGGCAGGGTCAGGCATTCTTCGCATCTTCAGAGGTAAAGCAGTGCTTGCGTGGATGTCAGGCCACATGGGCATGGCACCTGTTATGCCAAAGTCCAGAGAACGGGGAAGGACGTACTTTGGTTCATAGACGGAACTTGGAAATGTTTAGCTAAAGGACTTTTCTTTTGTGCAGTGGGATAGACTTAAACACTACGTCGTATCTTTCGTGTGAAGTCTCGAGTTATTTAGCGAATTACTTTAAACTAAGGACTCCTTACCAATTTAATTTAAATACTTTACACAACAAATAACTTACAATTAATAATTTAATTCTCACTGGGAGAAGTATTCCATTGACCTTTATATTTCTGTGCTCACAATCCAGAGTTGCTGACTGGAGAAGGGGATCTTTTTGGCTACAAATTTTGATATACTCATTAAGAAAGATCGCAGAGTGCATAAAGGAATATACAGATGACTTTAGTTTACCTGAAGGGTGTGGTTTTTATGTCCTTACTGGTCCGCAAACCTTTGATCTATGATCCCCACTGCAGAAACAGCAAATCTTATCTTTATCGTACTGAGTCAGAGCTGTGGCATGCCACTTGTATAACTTGAGCAGATTTGTACAATAAAGTGGCACTGCTATTGCATGTTATTTTTTAAAAACTGATCTGACGTTTTTCCAGAGGAAGGGTTAACTTCTCTAGTGTGCTAGCTAAATTAAAGAAATAACTGGTTATTAACCCTTCTGAGGAAGGTGGTCAGTTACAAGAAAATGGATCCAAGAAAATGCCTGCTGTTCGGGATATACTTCTAGGCATTTGTTCCGCAATGTACTTGGTGATGAAAGTCTGTTCTTTCCCGTTGTTTGTGATTTATAAGAAAAGAGAGCAAATTCAACACAGGTTGACTCTAATGGTTAGCTCCGAGGAAAGAACTGGTGTGAAATGTCCAAGGTGTCTTTAGCTCCTTACGGAATTAGCGGGGGCACTGTTCCTGTCTGCAGGTACTGTCCTCTGTCTGCAGTGACCATAACCTCTTGGTAATTACTATGAGGAAAACTGTCATGCTTAATTGTACAATGAGTTTGTTGCTTTCGAGGAAACATCTTGCCCCAAGGATTTGTGTGTTCATCTTTTAAAGGTGCTGGGAATCTTTCTACTTTCCGTGACTGGCTCTGTAATGTAAATAACCCTGGCACTCCTCATTGGGTTTCTGTGCAAGCTTTTAAAAGGCTTTAGGTAATTTCAAGGTGATTCTAATGCAGCTTAAAGTTCTAATCTGTGCTTTGAAGTAGAGCAAATTCAAAAGGCTTCTTGTGTGTGGCCATGGATTTTTAAGTGTTTCTTTCTGTATTTCAAAAAAAAAAAAATTGTATTGAATATTCAGGTTGATTGAATTACTGGCAGTGATGGAAAACTTGTGGTTATCCGGAAGCAGAGTGCAGCAGCTTGTAATTGCGAATTGAACAACCTGGAATGGAAAGGTGGGAGATAATACTAGCATTCCCCAGACATAATCACAACTTGATTACTGCCTTGGAAATGCTTGTTAGAGAGGGGCTTGAAGTGTCATTTTAGCAAACAACTTGGAGCACAGGTCAAATTTAAATGAAGCAGGTGACCGGTAGTGTTGAACTTTGGCTACACCTTGAAACAAGTGTGTGAGACCAAAAGGCAATTCTTGTATTAAGCACAGGAATGTTAATAATGTTTGCTTCATACCAAAAATATTTTTTTTCTTGATAGCATATGGCTTTTCTTTTTGCTCTATGATACAATGTAAGACTGTTCTTTCCCCTGTCCCCTTATAACCCTTCTTATGATTCTTCAGAGCATGGTTAAGGCTTTTGGGATAACATGATTGTGTTTTCATAGTTCAGATCCTAATTTTTTGCATTTATGAAGTTGCATTTTAGGACTGTTATGTCCCTCTAATTATTTTTGTTCTGATTACATGTGTTGCTGGGCTGTTTTTCTCTACTACCTCCACACTGCCTTACCCCAAATAATTTATCAGGGTATATTAATTCTGTATTATGAAGCAGTCTGACAAAGTGCAAAACCTTGCATTTTTGTTTTTAAACTTCAGAAATTATTAATAGGAAATGATTTGTTTGCAAGTGCTGGAACAGCTGAAGAAGACAGGCCCACTTTCTGTGTGGTAGTGTTATACTATGTATCTAAGCATAAGCATTCACTTGATGGCAATTCAAGAAATACCTTCTGAGCTAGAATTCTTTTGAGTCTTATGTATTACACATCTGGTTTAAACACAAAATGGAAAAGTAAATTCATTGGGAGACTTGCAATTAATCAAATATGTCAAATATGTAATACATTTCGGCCAGCCTTGTGTGTTGGGCAGTGCCTCTGTTCCTGCATAACAAATAGCACTATTAAATGAGGGTTTAGGTTTTAGGACAGGATAGGTGTGGGGGATTTTTTTAATATTTATTATTATTATTTACTGTCTCATCTAAATAGAGGTCAGCAGTCAGTAAGTCCTTTTTCCTGAAGGCAAAACTATTGCAGAAGAGTTGATCGTCACCTCCTTGGACATAAAACTGTGTGGAATAGATTATGGTACAGCATAAAGGGTTTTGCAACTCTGCTGATTAGCCATGCCACTTCAAAGTGTAGAAACCCTGATGATTGGCCACATGTGGGAGAGGGAAAGCTGATAATTGCAGCATTTGGAACACCAGCTTTTCTTCATTAAAACTAATGAGGATATGAATAATTCTACAGTTTGGGGAGTGTTAAAAAGTAGTACAAGAGCTGGAAAGAGAGATTGTAGTCTGAAAAGAATACCCTTATGCTGTGATATTTAATTGATCAATGGCTGTTTCAAAAAAAAAAAACAACACCAAAATCATACATATTTGTCAGCAGGACTGGGAGAATTATGTCAGAGGGTTTGGCGTGATCGGGAGCATTATAAATATGAGCTACAAGGTATTTGTGCGTTGCTTGCTTATCTGGTTTAATTAACTATATTCTGGTGGTAGAAGAGGGCTTGAAAGTTAATGTGCATGAATGTAGCAGACCGACCTGGACTGTAACCTCGCAGCAGATGAAGGGAAGAGGTGGGGATGACGGCGCCTGGCGTGCTGGTAGGCAAGAGCACGGCACCTAATTTAGTCCTAGAGGGACTCCTCTGTCCCTGCACAGAAACACATGCTGTGAAACTCTTGGCAATTCAAGTGGTAAGTGTTTTTTCCGGCTTATTTATTTTTAAAGTAAAAATTAGTAAAAGGGGGAATTCAGTCCCTTTTGAAATTGTCCCAAAAGTATAAAGCACGTGAATGCATGCTATTCCTTTTTCTGTTGGCTGTTAATTAGTGACACTAGCCACTCTGTGGAGGATAGCTGAGAACATGCTTCAGATACCTTCAAGTCATATAAGGTAGAACTGAGGAATAATAACAAACAGCATGTGAAATATACTTGTTTTGCCGTAACGTTCGATTGAGTAGTAAACAGTGGGTATTGTTGGGACTTCCAGTGCTTGGCTTTTTCCCCAGTGTGTTCCTTACTCTAAGAAAAAAAAAAAAAAAGCCACCAGAATTGTACTGTGAACACATTATAAGCACTAAAATAATTTCCTAGTGAATGTATTCTGCAATACTATGTAAAATAGTGGAAAACAATTGTATCATGTTAATGGAAGATGCGTTATTGACTGTGGTCTAATACAGAGGTTAAAGGTGATAAACAGTTAATTTCTGATATATTGCTATGAAAATACAAACATCTGAAAATAAAAACGCTAGATTGTTTTTCTTGGGGGATGAACAGAGGCATCTTTTAGGCCTCTGTGATCTTCGTGTTCTCTTGCTTCTTGCCCCTGGTTGTCAGGGACTGCATGCGATCCTTCCCATCTGACCCAGCCCCATTCCTTCTTTACAACTTATCTTCCTTTTATCTGAAGCAGTTAGGTAAGATCTTTTGCATCAGTTGAATGGCCTGTTTGAAACACTACCGATAAATAAATAAAATCAGCTGGTGATTTGCTTAGACATCAACAAAACAACCAAAAGCAGTTGTCCCAAGCAGTTGAAACCTGTCAGAGAAATACGCAGCTGTGCAAAGAATTGGGTCTACTGCTTAGGTTATTGGTAGCTTCGTTTTTAGGCCACCTTCCATTCACCTTGGAACTACAGAGTGAGAATTTTGGGAGATTCCCTTCTTAAAATTGTGTTCATGTTCCAGCTGTAGCGAAATTCTTTCACCTATGAAACCACTGCTGCTTTATTTAAAATGCAGTCCAGGCTGGGATTCTCAGAACAAGTAGTGGCTTCTGATGTACCACTTCTTTGTAACACTGTGTTTAGACAATTGACAAATGAGTTTTTTTTTTAAGTCTGAAAGCAAGGGGGCTGTAGGATTTATTTTTTATCTGTGGAGTGTTATATAAGTTATGTCAAAGTTAAGTATTTTTTTCATGTTATTTAGGGTATCAAGATTGGTCTATGTTTATGTGGAATTGTAATGTATAACTGCAGTGGCTTTTGCTTTAATAAGTGTAATTTTAACTAGCTAAACAATCTAGCTTTTATGTAACAATAAAGTTTTTTGAGTAGGCTTGTCTAGAGTAAGCCAATTTCAAGCAAGTTGTTTTGTTACCGTGACCACTTATATAGTATATTATTATAGCATATTGTTAGTATATTTTACTGTATAGTATTCTGAATCGACAGAGGTTTGGAGATGGAAGTAAGGCAAGGTGTTGCTTTTCAGAGTGGGTGTTGCCTGAGCTAGGCCAGTCAGTCCACTGTGTCCTTCTGACTCCTGGTGCTTTGCTTGCCTTACTGCATTTACTGTCCTCGCCTTGGTGGAACGTAATCGGCCCGTCCTCAGGTCCGATTCTTGTGTCAGCCAAACAGGTGAGGAATATTGAGTCCGCCAGATCTGTAGCTTTAATAGAGTGCATAGTCCATGTACGTACGTGGGGCGCTTACATGGAAACCAGTTCTACTGCGTGAGTTCTGCAAAGTCCAAACCTGCGGAGAAATGAAATAGGACACATTTGATGCTCTTCACTGCTAATAGCTTCTCTTGAACTTTGAGAATTTAGCAAAAAGCTGTTTGAGATTATAGGAAAATGACATATTAAGGGTGAAAGAAAGAGTAAGCAATCCCTGACCCTCTTTAATGAAAACAACCAAACCAAACTCATGAAATAAGGCTGTCACTTCAGTGAGCCACTTGGGCTCCGTGTCTCCTGGGACCCTGCGGTGGATATGGGGGCCTGGTGTAGCTCTGCTTGGCCAGCAGGGCAAGGGAGTGGTCCTTACCCCCCATTCTCCAGGGGTCCAGCAGTCTGCAGCTCAGGACCTCCTTAAGGTGGATGGGCCTCTGTGCACACAAACCGGTAATGGGTTGCGGTGTCAGGAGCTGAACTACTGGGAGCTTCCATGGTTGGTGTTCTGTGGCAGGGATTTCTGCAGCTTCACTGGACTTGGTCACCTCCCTTTGGTTGTTTTCGAAGCTGCTTCCTGCTGCTTTTGTTCTAACGTCTGTGGTTTTGCTGTTTAAAGGGGAAGAAAAAAAAACAACAAAGAAATAAAACCAAAACACCAGAAAACCAAACCCATCGTTGTATTATGTAACTAGTAGTAGCACTTACTTAGTTGACCTAGGGAACGATGATTTGCAGAATTTGGTTAAATTCAGTGCGTTCCATCTCTGTATCACAATCTTGTAACCCTGAGAACTTGCTTTTCTTTACAAGTTTTTTTGACCTTGCAATTTCCATTTTATGGTTGGGAGAGGGATGTGGTAGTGGCCCTGTTCTTTGCACTGCAGAAACAAATGTTGACCAAAATTATAAGAACTTGTGTTTCTTGGCTCATTCAGGGTTTTTTATTATTATTACATAGATAGTTACAAAGCTGGATTCACTCAAGCTGCTTCTCATTCCTGGATTATGTGGTCCTCATGCTATGACTACTAGTGTGGAGAAGCTGTTGTTTCTTTGGTCTGTTACTGTTGCTAAATCCCATTGAGTTGTGCTTTCCAGAGAACATCCCCTGTTTCTGAATAAGCAAACCACATTCCTTATTCCTTTTCATTTATTTTTTTCATGTTAATTCTATTGTTTCCGACGGTTGTCTTGCCAGGAAAAAAGATAAAGGATATCTGGTAGGATGAACATATTGCAGATGACACAATTTCTTTAATAAAGTCTAACACAAAATCTGAGAGGCTCTGTCAGAGTGGCAAACAACTGTTTTTCAAAGATTATGCTGAGATTACCAAGTTTGCAGGAGGTTGCTTTATTTCGGCAAAGTACTGGAGCACATACAGAACATTTTAATTTCTGGGCACTTCGCAAGTGGCAGATTTGTTAAACCTCGTTACCTGTGCTTTATGGAAAAATGTGGGTATAGAGCTGAAAGAATTGCAAGAGGCAGACGGTATTTGAAAGTGGCCACAACCAGTTCAGAAGTGTTTGTGATTTATTTATAAATTATTTATAAAATGTTATGTTGTTATTATTTATAAAACTCACCGTGCATGGAGAAGGTCAGCCACAAACACGGCTGCAGTGCTGTGGGTCTGTATTTCGTGAACGCTCTCCTACAACGTCTCCCCATCGTGCCAGAGTCCTCTTTCACTGTGCAGGGGACACTGTTGATGGTACACTGAGGCTCCGGGTTTATGTACTGTTAATGAGTGTTAAATGAGCATTATACACTGAATTTCAGCTGGGAAGTGTGCTTCTTCATGCATTTGTTTTTTGCTGGTAGTGCCTTTCAGAGACTTGGTTTTGGCTTTGGGAAACTTGGCACTGTAATCAGCATGCATTCAAGAACTAATAGCAGATATTTATATCGGGTATTTGTTGTCTCGAAGCGGCCAGGTTGCTAACCTTGTCAGTCAGCGAGCACAATGCCCGCAGGACAGCAGCCGCGGGCGGCACAGCTTGCGGAGAGCTGAGGACACGGAGTAGTTCACAGGCGGGAGGTGATGCCGGAGCCGCTGCTTTGTGGCCATGGGGGCGGCCTGGGCAGGGAGCAGGCCCGCAGCTTGCCCCCAGGGGAGGCCGGCCTCAGGAGTGAGCCCGCTGCAGCTTCTGTCACCCTAGCCTAGTGAGCATGTCATCCTGTGCCCTGGTAAGCCGTGCTGTTCAGGTCTCTGATGCCAGAACAACTAAGCCACGTGTTGCTAAAGAGCTTGCACGAGGGACCAGCGTGATTTCATGGAGCTGCATGGGGGTTTGAGTCTCCCCCAGGCTGCCCGTGCCTCCCGCGTGTTACACAGAGGTGCTGTGGGGCTGGCAGCACCAGGTCCTGCAGTGCTGGGTACTGTGGCAAGGCTGTGGCATCTTGCCGGTACAAGCTCGGAGCGCAGGTTTCGCTGCAGCGCGTTGGTCCGTCACTGTTAGCCTCGGAACTGCATCGCTACTTCTGTGAAAGAAGGCTTGAAAACCCAGATAAGGGGTAGAATAATGATCAACATGTTGAATGCACTGATGTTTTGAGCAATTAAGCGTTTTCAGGAGAAGAAAGGAAAACTCTGGGTTTCTGGAGTCATCTAGCACTTTTTATTTATTTTGGATTATTTCTAATAGCTAGTGTTCTGTTAGCTTGCTCCTGTTGAAGAATTAGTATCAAAGGTATGTATAGCAGGTCTAAGAGACGCCTATTTTAACTTAATAGGAAAACCAATTTGTATACAATTAGATATTGATCTGTTCTCAGTTAATTGCAAAAGATTTTTTTGAATTTGAATTTAGTTGTTTGTTACTATATTTGTTAGCTTTCAGTGGCACAAAATGTAAATAACCTTAATGGTTAAATAATATAATCACATACTTCTTATTTTTAGATAGTGTGTGCTTTTTCTAACTATATTTGTAACAAGGTAGTGTTTCTTTATTTGTCTATCTGGATGAACATTAGTGTTTGGAGAGAGCTACTTGGTGGCCAGTGACTTGCAGTATAGTTCTTCTGTAATTCTATACTGCTTTGAGTTTGTGCTGTATATTTCAAAGCCGCTGCTTCAGGAGGGAATGGATCTGAATAAACACAACTAAGGGAGCTTTTAAAATGACATGAGCAGAATGTACTTGTATTTGAAAAACACAAATATTTGGAGAAAAGAGTAAAAGACAATGTATGGCTCTTTTCAGAAGAAATTTTAAAGGTGAACTTAGGATCTTTTGGTCCCTAGATGTGATGACATTTAAACGCTGTATCAGTAGGGCCTTGTTTGTCATGCCTTTGGGCAGTGCCCATGGATTATTTACTTCTGGACAGGTGCTTGTGTTGTGCGTTGTACCTCAGCACATGATGGTTTTCCCCTAGATGTTAAATATACCCCTTCAGAACGGACATTGGCTCTTATGGTCTGGGGCAAATTGTGAATTTGAAAGAAATGGTGCACAACTTGGCTTTCAAGGTTTTTAAGGGCTGTGTTGTAACTGAGTAACTGAGAACTAATATAAGGCACTTGAGATATTTCTGGGGAAATGAGAAAGGATGAGGGCAGCTGTGAGGGGAAAAATGAAAATCCTCTTACTTGATGCATGACTGAGGAGTGGAACTGCCCAGTGTTCCAGCTTGTGCCCAGTAGCGTAAGCCCGGTAGTATAAGAGCATTAAACAGCTGTTAGGGTGGTACTCCCCTTTTCCAGGGATTGAGGCAACCTCAGGAGATTGCATGGGCATATACCTACAAAAATGCATGGCACGTATAGTTTGGTTGTGGGGGAAAATAGGTAATTGAGCTAGTTACATTCACATGGAGGTCCCTACGTACAACTAACATGAAGTTTTGACGTTCACAGGCTTGACTCCATAGGAAAGCCAAAGCATGGATTCATAGCCGTCAAATCTCTGGCTCAACAAACCTTTGAGCTTGACCATCATCTTCATCCTCTTCCCCTTTTCTTTTTTCCCTGCCCAGAACAAGCAATGTGTGAAAACTCCCAGTTTTGAACAATTGCGCTCTCTATTTTGAGCATTTCTGTAGTTGTTGTAGAGTTGTTTTATGTCCTCTGTCATTTGCTTTCTGAATGAATGTGTTAGGTACTGTCAGCATTGTTTGGAGGAAAACAAACTTTAAAAAAAAAAAAATCCTCTTAGTCACTTCTGTCAATCCATGTTCTTGGTTCATTTTGTAGGAGTTGGAAGGAGCAACAAGGTTATGTGCATCCATTAGCTCTGGTCCCTTTACTTCATTTCTTGTTCTTTATTTTCTGCACTGTCCTTGCGGGCAGTGCAGCAGCTCCCTTGTACAAGTATAGATGAGAGGCAAGCTGAACTAGGTTTTTCTTTCTCTCAAGCATAATGTTTTTCGGTATCCCTCTTTCTTGGGAGAGAGGGGAGGACAGAAGGAAAGGGAGAGAAGAATTTTGTTGTGTCTTAAACTAATGAGTTCTTGCAGAATTTTACAGTGTCCTCATGATAAGTACATAAGCGAGCAATTTTAAGTATGTTTCGTGGCTTTCTTTAAAAGTCTGATGAAAAATCAAATAAGTGTTTAAGAAGCTAAATTTTAATTTGATATCTACTTGATAGCTCTGTACTGAACTGCTCCTGTCATTGATTTTACTTTTTAAAACACTGTTTTACAGCCTACTTAAAAATGATTTTCCTACATGTGGGAAATACTGCAGTAATTAAACACATTTGGGTTTATGCATAAATTTTCTAAAATTAACTCTCTCTTTCACACTAATCTTTCTTGTCTTTAATTGGGTTGAAATGTGTGAAAAGGAAAAAGGGTTGATAGGGAACTATTTTTCAAAGAGTTGTTCAACTACTGTGCATATAAAGGAGTTGCTAGATATGCTTGGGCCAGGGAGGCAAGGACCCTTCTGTTGAAAGGGGAAATACTTTTGTATTGGTTTCTGCTGCATCATTTTTAAGTAAGTAATCTTCTATTTCCTTGCTGTTATACCTTTCACTCCAGTGGAGAAATTCAGGTGTGCTGCAGATAGGAACAAAATATCCTTTCACTTAAGGAATTAAAAATTCTTAATTGGGGAAATTGGGGTTATCTCTTTACACATATTATGAATACATTTTCTGTTAGATTGGTTTTATGTTTTCCTTTATTTTTGTTTTGTTTCCCCAGCAGAATTTGCTAACCTATTCACTAACAGCAGTGCTCACTAAACTTTTAAATCTTTAAATGCATCTAATAAGTAAACTAATAGGTGACCCACTTGCGCAAAAAAAATCACTCTGAAATGTGTTCGAAGGTAGGACGTGTTTCAGGGCAAGATGGAAAAGTGATGAAAATAGATGTGAAAATATTTAGGTGTGTATCCTGCTGTATTAGAGTTGATATAAATTAGTGGAATAAGCAGTTGAAATACTTTGATTATAGCAGTGACTTGCTTTAGCAGAATAGCCAAATTCTGACCTTCTTTCTTCTCAGTAGAATTGTTCCCTCTTTGGAAACTCTTTTCTAGTGCTGAGGAGGAAACTAGCTTGTTTCAGGTATATACATTTCCCCCCCAGATCATGTGTTTTTGCCCTAGGGAACTTTTTTTAACCTTTAACTCCATCATCTTGATTTTCAAAGTGTGTTTGCTGTTATAATTAATTTTTTTCAGTTAACTGGAATTTATGAAGCATATCTTGGGATCAACATTCAGTCTTTCACATACTGTAACAAATTTGAGACACATGGTTATGCGTTTTGTATTCAACTTTTCACTTCTGAGTAAGTGATTAATCTCTCTTCTTGTCATGTTTCATGTCACAGTAGCACTGTCGTTTTCTCCCTCTGACAGCCTGACACTATTTAAACATCAGTCTAATTTTGCACGTAAGCCAGTTTAAGAGAAGGCAAAAAAATAAAATCACGTGAGGCATGTCACAATAACTTATTTTCAGAAGCAGCAGGCTTGCAGAAGGCACAACTTGCTCTGTTCTGTCTTGATTTCTGCTGACAGCAGGCTGTGGTGTTAAGCACATATAACAAAAATCAGAAGTATTTCAGACAACAGAAGCATGGGAGAGTACATATCTTACTGTGAAACGAAAGGCAAGGCTTACTGGAGGGATGGGGTGGTGGAGCCCATACATGCTTGATTTGTATTGGTATCTGTGCCTTTTAAAGGAAAAGGTTTTATGCCACATGTTTTAAGAGTTGCTGTTTTTCTTAATATGCTACAGTTCTTGGTACAAGTCCGACCTGTCACCTTCACCAATTGAGTTTTCACCTTTAAAATGATATTTAAATATGCTGACTTTGCCCTTATTTTTTGTGAGTTCACAATAAACCATACCGAGGTCATGTCCTCAGTTATGGATGACTTCTGTTTCCTGTATATGAAATCTTTTATGTACTGTTCCTTATTCTTTCAATCATCTTAGGTGCAATTGTATGGCAAATTCTTCCTTTCTTTCCTTCTGTGAACCAGCATTTCATGGCAAAATGGGAAAATAACTGCTGTTTTGTTTTTCTTTAAGGAAGCTGCACAAGAATCTGAAAGCAATGTATGTGATGTTTCAAAACTGTAACTTCTACTTAATCTTGGTAATGGTTTTAGTGTGAAACTGTGTGTCACCCCATTCCTGGAGGTGCATGAACATGCTTAGAAGAGTGATGTCCAGCCAATACATGTAGTATGTAATGCTGCCCTAAAGAGAAACAGTTTAAGAAGTTTATCTGAACTCCTGCGTCAGGGTCTTCATGAGAACAGAGGGCAGAAAGCAAGCAAGCCTTTCAGATAGCTTTTTATATGGTAGAGTGTTAACTACTGTTCTGTATATTTTATGGTTGCTTATTTATCATTTTTAATGCAAACAAAACTTACTTTTCAGATCTCAATTAGGCTGCATATGTTTCCTAGATAGTTTGTAGAGACCGTGAAATGTGTTGAAATGCCAAGGTTTTAATTGTGCTCTTATCTGTTCTACCTCCCTGATAGCATCGTGGACCTGTCCTGTGTCTAGCCTGAGACGATGCTTCTTTCCTCTTCCATCAGCAGTTGCTTTTTCTTTTCTTTTTTTTCTTTTTTTGGTGCGGGCATTCTACTTTGTCAACCCCGGAGAATGCAGTGGTTCCTTATAGGACCATAACCTCTGATGCCTGACGATGCTTAATGGAAATTGCTCATGTGGATGCAGTTTTTCCCCTACCTTCCCTCTATGCACTCTCCTTTCATCTGCAGGTTGGATGAAGAAAGTGTTGCCACTGAAAAGAGGGGCTTTGAAACTCCTTTGAATCAGATATAATCTTTTTCTTCTCTCTTCTTTTAAGATGCCTTGGTATTACTTGGTCACTTTTCCTGCCACTCCTTTGGGGTACCACATGCTGTTGGCCTGATCCAGTCTGTTAAGCTGACTCAACACTTACGTTATAGCCCCAACTGAAAGAGTTGTCAGGAGGCACTCTTGACCCTTAATTGGAATTTGTTACAAAGGCTGATTTGTATTATGCTGAACTGGGTTATTTGTGAGAGATTTCTTAAACTTTCAAGGAAAAAAATGAGCTAATGAAGGTCTTTGATCTCTTCTGTTCAGAAGCTAACTGATGTTTGGGTTGCTCATAATTAATTTCATCCTTCAAATTAATTTCCATGAGCTTTAGAAATTAGCAATGAAGTAGTTCATAGCTTTGGTCTTCTCTTGTAGACATTGGGCTTAATTGTAGCTTTGGGAAATTTTGTTTGTGATAGAGGGCAGCATGCTGCCTCTTGGGTGAAAGAGATGGCTGGCATGTTAAAGGCGTTGCATTCTTGCTCTTGTCTGCTATTACCTGCTTAACATCTGTGTCTCCTGGTAACTTTATTGAGCTGTTTGCTTTGCTCTTTTCTCCTCATTCCCACTGAAAGATACTATCTAGCTTATCACAGCATGTGTCCAGATAAATGTCTAAAGAACACTTAAAAAAAAAAAAAAAGTTCTTTTGTTTTATACAACCTTCATTGATTTAGATTATAAATGAAGTGGTTTAAAACACTTCTGAAGAAAGGATGACGACTAGCATTGGATTCATTTAGCTTTAAGACTGTTGTTATTACTATGCTACAAGTCAGCACTTTGTTCCTGTAGAGCCTTGCAGTAATAGCAAAAGATCCTGAGAATTCCTTGTCTGCCTCTTTTGTAAGAAAACCTAGAGATGTCAAATTTCACGAGACTAGAAAGAAATTTCTGTTTCACTAAACTTGAATGCAAGTGAATATAAAATCCAAAGATTTAATCTGAGGATCATATTTTAAATAGCAAGATGAAATGAGTTTTAAAAGCTCTTCTGCTTTATTGTTCTCTTGCGAACTCTCCTACTTGTCTTGAGTCAGTGTCTCAGGTTGTTGGGTGAAGTTGCTTGGTGGTTTTTGCTGTCCCTGAGAAGTTTTTTTTCCATGATCTTTCATTCTTTATTACCTGTCTGAAACAGCTGAACTGTGAATTGTGCTGCTCTTTTTAGTTTGCCTCTGTGTGTCTACGTAATCTACATTAGATTCCTTTGGATTGCTTGTGGTTAATTAAATTTATCGTAAAGGAAAGCCTTGTGTGAACCTGTTCTAGACCAAAACTCTTGCAACAATGGATTAATGAGTCAGCACTTGTGTGATTAATGCTCAAAAATACTCTTGTTATGGTATGTCCTTTTTCACTTAAATTGTTTTATGAGACAAAATAGTTGATTGCTTTTGCATTTCCTGTAGGACCTCTCCACTTTGGAAAATTCTGTTGAAAAGCCTGGAAATGTTCGTGTTTTATCTATATAAAGAAATATAATATGATGGGAAGGACATACACTCAAATGGCCTGAAACTGCAGACTTGCTCTGAAAGCATGTTGTCCTATACTTCCTTGTGGAGAAAATGTGAAAGCGAGGTTCACCCGTTGGACCAAATGGAAATATTTGCTATTGAGTGAAGTAGCTAACTATTCCATGAGAAATTTCATTTTATGTTAGTGTGTGAAGAACAGGAAAAGGGGAGACTTGTTTTGCTGATTGTATTGCTGTGAATCCTTTAGGCTAGTGAGGGGCCAGGAAAGCAAGTGGTATGTGTGTACTCTCACTTTCTCTACCTCATCAGCTGCTTGGCTGCAAAATGTGGATAACTTCAAAATTACAGCAGTAATGTTCTTCCATATTTTTCCATTTTTCTTAGTCTCCCGTTTCTCTTGAAAGTAAAAATGCTGAAAGGTTGTGTTTATTTCTAGAAGAAGAGGCAAGGGGTAGGAAGAACTCCTGATGGTTGTCCTGATGCAGCAGAACAACTAATAATGAAAGAAATAGTTCAATGTCTGTATAATATCTGATCTAAAATGAATATATTTGTGTCCTTCTTGGAGATATGCTGGTTATCTGTATTTCAACAGGCCAGTAAGTACTGTGGTTGAGATCTGCTGTGTAAGAATACTAGATATTAATGCAGTGTGAACAATTTAATAATGCTATCTCTAGGAGTAATTTACATATGCAATAAATAACTCTGGAGGAGAAAGACAAAGCATCTCAATTGAATTACATATTTTCCTTTGTTTTCTATAAAACATGTAAAGTGTCTTGTCACAGAATGACCCAGAACTTCGCAAGTCACTTGCACACACCAGGTCGTTTCTCAGAAGAACTTCAGATATTGCTTAGGCAGATAGAAAAGGTGAGCAATTGAGGTATTGCAATGCAGCAGGACAGAGATTGTGAGGAGATGAACATAATTGGAATTGAGAATTGTTTCCATATCGCTTTATGAAAGACTGCTGAATCTTTTCCTCTCTAAGTAGCAAACTAGAAATAATCTATTGGATTGTATTTCAGTACCCAATATTTGTTTTACGTACATCTTCAGACAATAGTAGAAGAGAAGGCAGGCTTATCTTCAAAACAAGCACGTTAATGTTAGAAACAAAGCTATCTAGAGCTGTCTGAGCAGCATGTTCTCAATATAATCAGGCAATAAAAATGTAGGCTTGATGTCTAATTTCCCAGCCTCTATAGATTGCATTTAATAACTGTTATTTTTGTCATTTGTGGTCTGTAGAGCAAAAAAAGATTAGTGAGGCAGGTAAACTTCCAATACCAGATTCAGAACTCCTTAAGCTTCACGATGCGTAAGACTGTTATGATGATAAAATACAAGTAGACATTGGATGACATAGTGGGATTATTGCATGCAGGGGAAAGACTGAATTTTGGTAGGAGTTGGGTAAACCTCTGCTCAAATCAGAGGACAGGTTGTTTGCAGATGGCTGTCTGCAGCTCCAGTCTTGGATGACTGGTGATGCATATAATTTAGCCTAGAGTTTACTGAAATATTTATGCTTCCCTACACTGCATTGTTCCATGTGTACATGGAAACTGCAAGCTTAGACTGAGCAGAAGCTGGCCAAGTTACAGATATGCTGTCTGAAACTCATACTTCCTACAGACGAGGGGGAAAAGGGGCTGCTACTTTAATATCCTCAAAATATGAGTGCATTAAAAGATGCTTTTAAAGTTTTGGGAAATTTCCTTGCATATGCACAAGGTGTCTGTATTTGGGTTTATTTAATCCTTATTGTATGACAATTAGATGCTTGGTCCTCCAGCTTTTTATTAATGTAAGTGATAATTTCATTAACGTGGTCTACTAAGAGAAACATTGGATGATGATTTCCCACTTCTAGAACCATACTAAAGCAGAAAACCATTCCAGAAAACACAAATACTTTAAAAACAAAGGAAAAAAAAGCAGCAAGCTACATCACAATCTCTGGTAATTTTTTTGTATATTTTTAGTACTTTGTAATAAAGATAAGAATTGTAATATTTTTGAGGAATGGGGAAAAAATCTGCAATAAATAAAAATTAAAATAATGTCAAATTGATGTATTGTTAAGTAACTTACAAGAATCGGGTACCATTTGTAGATGAGACTAGCCATAGTGCTCACAGGGAATACTGAAGTGAGAGTGAGTGCATGCATGAGAAAGCTCAGCCTTTGTTAGCGTCTTTGCTGCAATGGCTACTAAAATAATTACAGCGTTTTATAGATTTCTTTCTTTAATTTCAATATGAGCTCGGTTTTCCCCTCATCCTTGATTTTATTGGGTTTGGTACCACTTCAGCAGCTTTTGAGTTACCAGTGTCTATTAGAGCTAGGTGTGGTGTGTGCTCTTTTTGGAAATCAGAGGAAAAATTTTGCCAGCGTTGCTGCAAGGAAACTGCCCTTTGATAAGAAAATTGTTCTGTATAATAGTGTGGCTTAATGGTTAATTACAGTTTGTTACAGAATCGTTAGAAACTGCTGATTGATTTAAAAGGATGCTATTTCAAGCTTGCATTTTTTAAATACCTCTCTTACAGCTGTGGAGTTCTGCTGTTATCCTTCAGCAATTTTTATATGACAGCAGTGCCATTTAATGTGCAGAACTGTTCAGATGGACCTTTTCTGTGACAACATTAAAAAAAAAAGTTCATGTGGATGTGTGGAAATTATATTAATATTTTGCTATTAGCAGGTTAACCAAAAAAACTATATCTGCCCCCTCAGCCCCCCAGACTTTTAGGTAGAATATTTAGCTGTTTCGATATTGTTCTTGCCCTCCCTCACTAGTTGGCAAAACAAAATATTTTGGCTTGTTGTGATTTGTAAAGAAGGTATAATATTACATTTATGGCTATGGTCTAATCAGGAAAAACTTGTGTAAATATTTTGTATTTTTTAAGTATTGGAGCAAATAATGAACCTTGGGGATTTGGGATCACAAGCCTCGTTTCTCTAAACTCCGTGAAACATGGATCTGTATTTTTCCTTGTCATGTACATGAAAGTAGCGGTTAGGTGTTTTCTGCAGGCTTTTAAGGTTGTATTGTGAGGGTTAAATAACTTTTCTATTTTTTCTTGATCCATCGCTGTAACCACAGTAACCATTTTAACTGTGTTTGATTTAGTCCCAGTAGGCAAGCAAAAAATTAATATTTAGAGCAATTCATAGGCAAAGTGAACTTATCTCTTCATCCCAGAGGATTGAAGAAATGAATTAATTAACTATTGTTGGCTTCAAAATTGGTATAGTATTGACAGGTTAAAAACTGTTTTGTTATGTTTTCAGCTTTTTAACTAGCTCTGTGTTCTTTCAGCCTAAGTAGTAGACAAAAAATAAGAAATAAAAAAAAACTACCACTCATTGAAGCTACTTTTTTTTTTTTCCTTAAAAACAAAACAAAAAACCCACCTCCTATAGAGTTCACTTGGCCTTGACTTGATTGCATTGCGGGAGATGAGGGAAGCCAAAGAGGTGATAATAGCCAGCCACAAGTACATGTAGCTTCGCCACGGTCGGCATTCTTTTTTAAACCTGCAAATTTGGTATGTTGAATATTAGGCATATTTTTGAGCTATTGCTCAAATGTATTTTTACATTGTTTACAGCTCTACAATTTTTTTTCTAGGACCAAAACTCAAAAATCAGAACGTGGTTGACTTGCTGCAGTTCCCTTTACAGGTATAATATGTACCCATATATCTCTGCAAGTGATTGATCCACGCGCAGGCAGAAGTCTGGCATGCGTAAGGGTGAAGTCCTTTAAGTGAGATGTAAGTTCCTAGCTTGTGGAGAAACAAGAGGCTTCATTTTCCAAGAGCGGTATCCACTCTCACAGGTTCAGTTATGTCCTAAATGCATTTACAAGTTGGAGTTTTGGAGGTAAAAATGGTTTCTTGCATGAGGCATGGTGAAAATAAAGGCATCAAATAATTGATCACTAACGCTCAAAATAGTGTTGCTCCTTACACTGTATGGCTCTAAAATGTCGTTTTGTTAGATTTGTAGCCTGAATGTGTTTTTTAAACTTTTGCTTTCTTAAATGTTCTCTACAACACTTTCCATTTTCTTCCCAAGAAAATATCAACATATAATATCTGGGAATGATTAGTGATTATTACCTTTCTGTATTATTCCCAGCATCGTGCAGTTAAGAGTAAAATTAGGGGAACAAGGAGGGGAAAAAACAAAGAAAGAAAGAAATAGAAAATCAAGCTGCTAACACTAGAGCATCAATTCAGAGAGGTACAAGCGCATTGTATTTGTTTTAACGTGAGGGAGCTCTTTGCAGATATTGTCCCGTGCTTTGATCTGTATTGATCTCTACATAGTCTAACAGTTTGTTGCTGAGCGCTGTGCGCTTGGTACGGGTCCTGCTTTTGTTCCTCTCCTTGAGGAGCTTCCAGGGAGGCTGATGCCAACTCACCTGCTACCTGGCGGGGTCGGAGAAGGAAGGCGGGAGAACAGAGAGGCATCTCTGGGCGGTCATCAGCCTCCCCCCTGGGCAGCGGTGGGAACCCTGCGTGCCGCTGCTGCTGCCTGCTGGGCCAGCTGGAGCTCACGGAGTTTGGGCTCTGCTGCCACCAGAATCCAGATACAGCCTGCAGCCGCTTCTATTTGGAAACCTGAAGCTGTTTGCTTGCTACTTGGGTACGTAACGAGAGTATTCTGGGATCCTGTGCTGTAGCAGGAACTTGGTCTTAGCCTAATTAATCATTAGAGGTTGTCAGCATACTATGGTGCAGCTTATTATTAAGAGACTGCCTGCATTTCAGAGAGTTGTGACCCTTTCGCGAGTAACTATAGAAACCTCAGCAACAGTAGTTATTAGCTTAAATTATGGAGTTGGTATTTTTTAAGAATATTGGCCTGAGTCGGCGGCTAATAATTTTGGTGTCTAAAATGATGAAGAAAGACTATAAAACTAGAATTCTGGTTATTTAAGTTGGAGTAACAAGGTGATGAACAGATTATTAGTTTTTCACAAAGTCTCCCATATTTTTCAAGAAGTATAAAATACTTGTATAAGTTATTAGGCAACACTAAGAAGAAAGATAATTTGCATATTTTCTGAAGTTATTGTATTCAAAACATCTTATGTCCATGCCCTTTGTACCAGATTCACAATTTTAGTGAAGTTAGCTGAAACAGCAAATGTCTTTAGTTTATTTTATTTTCAGTAATTTCTTTAATGAAAAAAAATTCAAAGAAAATCACTTAAATATAATTTTGAGTAAAATGGCTATCATCTTGTTTTTCAAGAAATTGAATTAGGGTCAGGCTGTAAATACTATGCAATTGGGACATGATTACTTTTGCAAGTAGTGCCACAAGGTGTAAATGGAACTGTTAGTTAACTGTTAATTTTCATTCTGGCCCCTTAAACTGCTATTAAGGTAAGCATGTCCAATGTAGAACAATGTAATGCCTTATTAGATGCTAATCAAAGAGAAGCTCTCAACAGATCTATACCAATTTTAGTTCAGGGTTTAAAGTATAAATATCTGTAACCTATCTTCTATATATTATGTATGTATGATCGGTTGAAGGAGTCTAAAGTGGCAGCATCGAAATGTTGAAACTAGCCAGTGGGAGGAAATGCCTGTGTTACTTGGCATAAATGTTGTCCCACTTGAGTCACTGAGTTGTCTTGTTCCAGCAATTAATGCTGTCATATTGTGTTTTTCTGTTCTTTTCTGCCTGCATATATTGTAAGTTGTACTGTAGGTGGTTCAGCCTGCAGGTATTTTTCTGGCAGGATGCAACTGGCTTACCGAGACACAGGGCTGCCAGCTGACGAAGTCCCTTTAGGTGGAACGTGTCTGATGTACAGTCTCTGAGGTACTTTCACATAAACGCTTCGGATAAGATAGTTACCTCCTGGAACTAATGTTGGGGGAGCCAAGCTTAATTCTTATGTATTCATCTCATAGTGACCATGTAGTGATGTTTTAATAGCTGGAACCTGTATAGCCTGTGATGGGATGTTGAGTTGGCCAAAACTTGCAGGTGGTAGTATATTTTATTTTATTTTATTTTATTTTATTTTATTTTATTTTATTTTTTGTGACTCGTGCTGGCATTTAAAGAGGAATCTATCTTTGGAAAAACTGTGAATCTTGAAAGCTGTATTTTTGTCGTAACAGAAACTGGAATAGTGAAGGCACTCAAAAAGGGGAGAAAGAAAAACTTTTGAGCGTGGCAGAACACAGGGGCTGGTAGAACAGTTTCCTGTACCCCACTGTCCTCTGTGCCCAGTTTTTACATTTCTTTTCAGTTCAGCTGCCGTTGGAGGCTTTTAAGATAACACCAAATGCTCTGGAATCCTACTGGTGCCGAAGAAAACTTTTCCGTTCTCTGAGGCTCATTTGTGTATGTTCGCCTTGCTTTCCTCAGGAAGGCTCACCTCCGACTGTCCTGTAGGAGACGACGGGGGAGAGGGAAGAGGACAGTCTCTGTGTGAGCTGCCTGCCCCATCCTGTGTTTCTTACTGAAACACAAACTTGCATCGAGTTGGTGGGGGCTATCAGGTTGAACTGGAAAAATCATTCTCTATCTATTTATGTAAGGTATCTCCTTCATTTCTAAGAAGCTTCAGTTTACCTTACAGGTTAGGAAATGTGTGTAAGTGATGGATGTTGTATACAACTTCCTAGCTTTGCTGAATTCATAACTTTTGCATATGAGTGCAACTAAGCCAAATTCTTAAGAAAAAATCCTAGGCGTGTGCTGTGTTTGTTTTGTTCTATATTGACAGCATAAGACTTGTATGTTTAAAAGTGAGCATATTATATAGAGAATACAGACTTACAGCTTCCTCCTAAACAAACCTCTCTCCTAAGAGAAGGGCAGCCTTTCAAAATTACATCCTTTCGCTGGGCGAGACAAGCCATCAGCAAAGGAAACTCAGTGACATAGTTAAGCCATCTACTGATCAAACAAATGCATGTAATAAGTTTTCTTTAACAGTGATTTTCTGTGTTCGTGCCTGCCTGTATTGATGGATGTAGTCTTTGCACTGTTTTCACTGTGCTCTGTCCTGTTCTGTTCTGCCGCTTTTGTATGTGCTTGTAGCCTGAGAGGTAGTCGATCACTCTTCGCAATTAGAGTGAAGCTGTAAGGACACTATGCAATTCTTTATTTTAAAAATTCTTTTGTTTGTCATGTTGCTGAAATGAATCACTTATGAAAGTGAGAAAATGTTCAATTTGATCAGATGTAATTTTCTGATGCACCTTGAATAATCTCTTTATACAGTCTTGCTGCTTTTCTGCTTGTACTTAGGCCTTTCAGTCCTGCTGGGGTTGAAGGTTACATCAGAGTTGGTTAGCACCTGTGTATATATGGGAAATGTTCTACAACATTTAGGCATTAGAATTCTACAAACATTTGTTGTCTTAAGGCTTTCTAAAACTTCTTTTTTTTTCAAACCAATTTATGATCTCCTTTGTTATAGCATGTGCTGTACCTTTGGATCATAAAGTTAACTGATAAAATAGTCGTATCTTACTTCTCACTCGAAACCAGTACGTGCTTGGTATGGAACATTATTGATAAATATATTTTCTTTTAAATATACTTTCTAAATAACAGAACAGAGCTGAAAGATTTCGTTGCTCACCGAGTGAGTCTTGGAGAACCACAGTAAGGAACAAGAACAAAAACCTGTCTTCTGTAGAAGTTTGCGCAGTGCTAGGGGAATGCTGTCGTGCAGAAATGAGAACTGGCTTTCTTTAATTGAAGTAGGCTTGTTGCTGGTAGCTACAACTTCGGTATTGCTGGCTAGTTCTTTGCAGAGCTGTAAGAATGGAATTACCATGTCTTCTGCTTTTTCGAAGTAAAAATTTGAATTCAGATTTGTGTTAGTGCTTGTTTTCTGAAAACTACAGTATTAATCTTTGTTTTCTTCAGTGCTGATTTTTCTGAATTGAGGGGGTAGTTTATGTGATCAGTAGTCTTCAAAATAATTTTACCAGTGACTTCATTAGTCCTACTCAAAATGCAGTGGTGAGGGGAGGAAAAGAATATCACTAAAGAATAATTAGCAGAATGAAATTGAGTTAGTAGGTGTGACATCCAATTATCTTCTGCCCTGGAGATAAATATCAAGTGAAGGTTGGATATTGCAGCTTCAGTGTAGCACCTCTGCTTTTCCCAGATCAGACGGAGTGAGAAGCAGCCATATTGTGTGTAGAGGGAAGATCGTGTCTCAGACCATTGTGCCTAACACGTGGTTTGGTTCAGGAGTGGTTTAGTCACTCGGGATTGCTGCTTTAATGACAACTTTTCTTGACAGAAGTTACGAGTTTGTGGCTGGCTACCTGGGAATTTTTATTTCAGTAGTATTTCTGCCCGTGCAGGAAAACCATTCGGGGCGTGTGCTGATGGAGGAAGGCTGAATGCTCTGTCCGTGCAGCCGTGCTACCAAGCGAGTGCGCTGGAGGGCTTTTTGACTTGCCCGTTCCAACCCGGTGTCCTCGAGGCCTGGCACTGACATGCGGGCTGGCTCCCACACACCCCAAGCCGCTTCTGCTCCGCCTGGCTGAGAAGGCGGCCTTTGGGCACTGTATAAAAGAAAAGTGCGCTTGGGCTTCCTGGTGTGAGCGGCCAAGCTACCACTGCCGTGTGGTGACCGGATCCCCTGGTGCGCTGAGGGGCCGGCGCGTGGAAGAGCTGGGTGTGACAGGGCGCCTCAGGTAGCTGCGGCACGCGGTAGGCCCCGTCCCTGCGTCGCTGCCAAGCTTCGCGGCCGTGCGGGACAGCTGCTGGGGCTTTGTCAGCGCCGTAAGCTTGCAGCCTCCTGTCCGCAGCCTTCTGCCATGCCTTAGGCTGCTGTAGACACGATTTCCTCTCTGAAATGTCAGAGCCCATCTCTCTCCTTCATTAAAAAAGAAAAAAGCACGTTGCGTTTTAAAACCCTAGTGGGTTTTATTCTAGCCTCTCTTGGAAATGCTGTATCTCTGCCTCAAGTTGTACTACGCTTATGTTGTATGCTTATGTTGTCCTTGGCGTCTGTGCAGTGTTTTTCTTGAATTTCACTGTTACCTTGGGATATATTCATATATTTAGTTTTTTCTAGGAAAGTGCCCAGATATTTTTTTTTTTTGTGAGATTACAAGTATCATTTTTTTTTTTCCCTTTCTTGTTGGTTACTTACTGCAGTCCAATTCAGTCTTGGACTTCTGACAATATAAGCTCATGTTTTATTACAGAAAACTCAAATGTTTTAGTTAGCTGTCAAAAACAATGTCACAAATAAATACCTTTACTTCCATGTAAGTTTCTGTTTATGGAAAGTGTCACGGGAGGAAAGACTCACTACTACTTAACAAATGTTGAATTTTGTTAGAAATTTTATATGGATTGTTGGAAATAGATAAAAAAAAAAAATGTTGTTATGAGGTTTTTACTTCCTGTGAAAATGACCTGCTTCTCACAAACTAGTTCTTTTGCTCCATTCTTTCACTCCATATTTTTAGCTTCATGTAGAATTTAACATTTTCTCCATGTACTATTTTTCTTTAAACTCCTCCATTATGTAACTTATGTAGCCAGCCCCTTTTTTGGGTGAGAGAAGCATTTTATTGATGTTTGTATAGCTGTAAGAATTTAATGATACTGACAAGATGCAGAAGTGTTTATATTGGTTTCTTAATGCAGTTCTGGTATTTCTTCTAATAAAGTACTCCACTTCAGGCTGTGTACTTGAATCATGTTATATTAAATGTAGATGTGTGATGCAGACAAGTGTTTTTTGGAACGAGGCTGGAGACGATGAAAGTTAGTTCGCTTGATTGGAGCACAGCACAGGCACTGAGATCTGCAGAATAACGGCACTTGATTCCGAGCACTAAAACTGCAGAGGTGAAGAGGCCCTGATAGGGTGGTGTCCATTTGAACGAAGAAAGCTTCTATGGTAATGGAAGATACTATGCCTCACAAATGCAATCTTGAAAATGTGTAGGTGCTTTAATGAAATTTACGGAAATGGATTTCATATTTGGTTGGTTAGGGTGATGAAATTTTCAATTCTTACACTTTTCGCTTTCCATATATTTGGGTCATTAGTTTTGCTAGTAACTATATTAAGTGGATGTTTATTTCTGAGAAATAAACATAAGTTTAAAGGAAGTAATTCTGTAGGACTTTAATAAATGTGAAGGAAGCAATGATCCGTGCTCACAGTTACTGAGATGTTGCTGTATCTAGAACTAATGCAAGCAAGCTGATGTTGATAGTATCTTGGAATATTTTTCAAGCTTCTATCTGTAGTTGGAATAAGCATACAGAGTGTAGGAAACTTCGTAAGTGTTCACTGTTGCACAGGCAGTGGGGTTACTAAGACTTGTTCTGCTGTGTAAATAAAATTCCGTGTTTTTTCCCAGCTCTATAATGCATGTACATTTTCGTATGTAGAATTGACTACATACTAATACTATTTCATTTAAAAAAAAAAAAAAAAAAAAAGAAATCTGCGATTTGGCTTTCTGGGATCCTGGCTACACAGGGGACATGACATTCCCCAGTCACAGCATGGACTATACAAACTGAAATCCTGCAGCAGCTGAGAACACGTGACTCCCGGGGTGAGGAAGTTCCCCAGCTTTGAAGAGTTGTTCTCCAAAAGGAACTTGCCTTTTTCCTTTAGTTAATTCTGGAATATAAGGATATCATTGCTTCTCTTAAAGCGTTAAGAGACTTATGTCCTGTTGGCCAAGTAAGACTATAATCAGCACAAGAACAGATTAATTCTAGTAGTTGTTAGTCTCCTGTTTGGAACCGGCCTTATCAGTTGCACACTTCTACTTGCAGACAGCTTCATGTGTAGTTTCAACTCAGAAGAAAAGTAGTAATTTAGGAACTAAAGAATACTTGGAACCAAGTTGCAATTGTCTTTTCTCATATTTATAACCTGGAGCTTCTGGTAAGGCTTTGTGGGCTTTCACTTGCCTCACAACGGTTTGTTTTTAGGCATTTTTCGTAGAAATATCCAGCTTAGTTCAAAACACAGCTCTTGCCTTCTGGATGTAAAATCCATGCTCTTTTCCCTTGCATTCCATTTAATTAAGTTGATACATAGTAACCCCCTTCTACTGTTTTTTAAAAATTGCTAATGCTTATAGACTTAAAATGAATTAAGAAGTAATCTCAGCTCAAAAAAACTCATTTTTTCCCAATAAAATGTTATTGGACCTCAGTATTCAATATCGTAGGTGGATATATAAAACATCAATTAACTGCTTTGTCCAATTCCTCAAAGGCCAGCCCTACTTTTGCAGACTAGCAAAATACTGTTGTGTTAGGAAATTAAATACCAATTTCTCTTCATTTTTTTCACTCTTCTTCCCTAGTTGCAGTTAATGATTTGGTTAATCCTTAACATGTATGGATGTTCTCTTTAAAACATAGTTGGAAAGGGTGGGAAGAAAGCCTAACAGATAAGTATGCTTTGATAAAAAGGGAAAAGCGTGTTGTACGCATGCATTGTAATTTGTTTGGCTCTTTGCTGATTTTTTTTAATATTCTGGCTTATGCAATACACATCAGTTCTGGCAAGTGAGATACCTTAGACTGTCAATTTGACAAATGGTACATTTTAGTTTCTAAAGCATATTTGTAGCATCATGCTGTCTTTGAATATATTCTTTTTCTGTAGTGTATCTAAGATGCTCTTTTAATGTAACTTGAAATCTTGCAATATTCACCAATATTCTTGTTCAGTTTAAGTAAATTTCGGAGTAATGTTCCTGCAGCTTACCATAAGAGAAAAATCTAATATGATAGAGCACTGCAAGTAACATTGGAAAGTTTTTTGTTTATTTTTATTCAATTAGGTTTTAGTGTGTCCTTATAGAATTTTAAAGGAAGGCTGTCAAAACCTGAGCTTTCAGTGTACTATTATTTGGCTTCTTACTATGATTGATTGGTTATTGAAACACAAATAGTTGTTAAGATTGGTCTTAGAGATATCTTTGCTTCAGTAGATGAAAGCCCTATGGGGAATTGATATGTAAAATCGGATGTTTTTTAAAAGTGTACATATTTTGAAATTTCTTTTGTGTGTCATCAGTCCCCAGGTGGTCTCCCCTTGGGTGTTCTGACTGTGTTCAGAGTAAACAGGCTACAGGCTCTGCAATGAAAACACCTGTAATGGAGGTCCCGGCTTCCAGATACATAATGCTTTTGCCCAGTGGCTTTTCTTGCTTTGTGATCGTGATACTAAAGGAAAACAATTGAAATTCGGACACCATCAAGGCTTAGCAAGGGAAGGAGTTGTAGAAATTCAGGATCCAGTGAATGACAGGCACTGGTTAATTTCATGTGATTTATGTAATGCCCCTGAAAACAGGAGATATATTTTGAGAGATATCTAGCCACTTAAAGCATGTAAGTGTTTTTGTTTTCTGTCTGAGGCCTCTCAGTTCTGGATCCAGATTCTGGATTTCAGTTCTTCACTGCAATTACAGCGTGTTTGCCTTTCACCAGTAGCTTGGGCAGCAGTCGGGCTGTGGCCGGGTTTCTTCCGAGCGCCTGCTGCGTCGGGGCGGCATTCGGCAGGAGCCGGGCACCGGCCCCGCTGCGCTGCGTCGGGGCGCGTGGGGGCTTCAGCTGCATGGCTTGCCAGTGCGGACATCAGAAGAATAGTGTGTGGGGAATTTGGTCGTGTCTTAATTTTTTTTATAAGCTTGAATATCCGAGCTGCCTTTTTTGCCTTCTTTCCAGTAGCTGCGATGCTCTGTGGTTTCCTGGGAATGCCATGCTGAAGGTCCTGGGTGGTTGATGTCACGCGGCTGTGTCTGCGTTAGTAAGGGTGCAAAGTACTTCACAGCAGCAGCCTCTGTCAGAACGTTGGCTTGCAAGTACACCTAATCATCTTCCTCATTGCTGAGATATATTTTTTTCTTATTAGCTTTTAATTATATTTTTCCTTATCAAAATATAAAAGCCATTAAAGTAATGTTAACAAGAAGTACTTGGGTAATCTCATCAGTCTGTACTTCCTCCAGTTCAGACTCCTGGTCATCAATTTCACATGCATCTCATCATATCTGTAACAAAGCTTCTAGAAGCAGTGTTACTAAGAGTGTTCTCAGATGGGAAGGCCAGATAATGTGTTATCTACTCATACCAGCAGCGCGATGTCTTGGCTTCACAGCTTGACCTTTTTTTATTTTTTGTCAGAGGACAGTGTCCTTGTACCCAGAATTGCTAGATTGTTGCACCACCGGCAAATTTACAATTACACTGCAGGATTTTTTTTTAAAGCCCGTTACAGGTTTTCTTCCAAGACTTGTAGTAGTATGTCCGATGTTCCACCCTGTGGCATTGAAATATCCTCATTTTTAATTGCCAGCAATATGCATGTTTGTGCTCTGTTACATTATCTCAAATCATGTTGTACCCAGGACAGATGAAAAATAGTAGAACAATCTTTTGTTAGGTGGTAGGGAAAGCTTTGCAATCAGTCAAAATCCCCTTGTACGTACCTTCCTTGTCTGTGTTTTTTGGGGTGTTGAGAGAATACAGAGAAAATGGCTTTTCGGAACACCAGTGAACGTCAGTGTGTTACAAGCCGTTTCTATTTCCTCTTCTGATAAGTAAGCTGATGCTTTGCCAGTGATGCTCTTCCCTTCCCCTGCTGCCCTACTCCCTCCAGATCAGAGTTAACACTTGCATTGAATTAAATGCTTGAGTGAAGAGTGTGAGTTGAAGACTCGGTGAGATAAAAATTGATTTAGGAAGACCAGCAGTGCTGCGCAGGAGGCAATTGGATTGGAGCGCTGGCGGGTAAGTCCTTTAGTGCTCCATGAGGGAGTAAATAGGATTTAATAGCGGACATCCTGGTTAGAGCCCTCCTCTAGGCCTGCGTCCTGTTTGGTAGCTGCAAAGGTTTTTCTCTCTTTTTCACCTGTATGTTAAGTAGATAAAGCAGTTTCCAACTCATTGGGTTAAACCTTGAAATGGATGTCAAGCTCAGCAAGGAAAAAGTAAACCCTGTTCTCAAAATATATCAGTAGTGCTTTAAATGGAAATTAAAGATGAAATAGTCATTTCTCTCAAACTTGCCTGTGATTCTGAGTGTACCTTGAATGTTTTAGCCTTCCTCCCCTGGATTCTTACTGAAGCTATGATGCTAGCTTTTAGGTTAACTCAGTGCTCCGTACTGCAGAACAGACAACTTCAAAAAGTAGCTCAGAGCTAAGCTGTGAAGGGCTTTTTGGATAAGGTTAAACTTTGCGCATTAGCATCTTCGAAACTCATTCTTAAAACTTAGATTCCAAACAGTAGTCTTTGTCCAGCAGGCATGTCTGCACGGCGTGAAGCACGAGTTCAGCTGCGTTTATTCCAATGAGAGCGCACGCGAGCCTGGAATTTGTGTTGCTGCCGAATTCGTTACCCGGCCGTGGCTTTTGCTCGTGAGATTTCAGTCCAACGCTTCTGTTTGGAAGAGTTGTTCTCAGGGGTGGGCATTTTCACTATCAATGGATGTTAAGGCCCCATGGTGTTTGTAATTTTTAACGTGGGAAATGTAAGCGGGTTTAACGACAGCGTCGTAGCTGCAGCCTGCCAGTAGCAGCAGCAGCCTCAGCGCGCGCGCAGTTGGCACGTGCCAGGAGCCGGCGCTGGCGGTCTCTTCAGAGAGCTAACGCTGCACAGGGAGCCCGACTTGCGCTTCCATTCCTTTGGTTTTAGGGGAGTAACGTTAATAATAAAACGGTAATTTTGGAAATTAACTTCCTAATATTCTGCAGTTGTTAGGAATAATGCATAAAGCATAGTGGGGTACGTGGCATTTAAATAAGTGAAGTAATAAAATTTAAGGTGCTGCATTTCCAGAGGTCATGTTAATTTCATAGGAAATTTAATATCAGAATAACTCACTGTGAAGACTGAAAATACTTTGAAATTATTACTTCAAAAAGTTTTATGATACGTTGTCAGGGTTGCCAAGAGTTTCCTTGCTATCATCAGCATAATTCAGAAATGTAAATAATGGAGCATTTATTTTTCTCATGGCCTTTTGAATTTAGTCAATACTAGGGTTACAGAACAGGAGGCAGAACCTCTGGGTGGCTACTTAATTTTTAGATATATTGTCAATGTCAGCAGAGAAACAAAAAGTCTGAAAGCTTATTTCTGATTTACATGGATGTGAGATTAAAAGTAGATCTGGTTCCGGTTGTTTTGCCTTTTTTGCTTTAAGAAAACACCTAAGCAATATTCTCCTGAATAGGCATAATTGAGTTATAACGCTTGAGAAAGAGTGCAGTTTATTGACAGCTTGTGCAGAGAATTATTTTAAATTGTATGATGGATTGCTGATAGGTTTTTTTTTTTTAAAAAAAAAAAAAAAGTGACCCAGGCACCAAACTCAAGATCAAGTGGCTGCTCTTTTGCTCTTGTTTGATTTTTGCTTCTTGTTTGATTAATGTAAAAGAGTAATTATTTGCCAAACTAATACATTCTTGTTCTGAGTAGTGAAAAACAAAACATTTTTGTTGTGTATGTAGGGGTAGCATAACCACGTGATACTGGGATTTACCCGGGGCACTTAGCAGCACTGCATACAGACCTCTTTTGGTTTGATTGATGCTGCTTTTAGTTCCAGACTGTCCAAAAAAAAAAGAAGAAAGACAAACAAAAAAGAACAAAAAGAAAAAGCCTGTGGTGGTGTTCAGTGGGGAAGGACCCACCATGCTGGAGCAATAGGAAGTCGGGAAATAAAGCAGCAATAAGCTGCGCGAGAAGCCCGAGGAGAGGAGCACTGAGTCCCTCTGGAGACGCAGACGTTCCCGGTCCTGCTTGCGCGGGGAAGGAGACGGGCGTGCAGCGGGGCGGGGCGGTGGGCAAGAGCCGCCCTGGCCCTCCTGCGGCCGCGTGCCTCGGCTGCTTTGGCAGGGTGCGTGGCGCGCGGAGGGCCTTGGGGTGCGGCGGAGCTTGGGGCTGGGGAAAGCGCGTCAGTGGCTGAAGCCTTCATCTGCACGGCAGTCAGGCTAGTGGAGCAGAATTCCTTTAGATAGGATGAGCAAATGCCTTCTGAAAAAGAAGTAACTTGGGCAGATGGCAAAGGAATAACGCTGGAGATGTTAAATTACAGATTTTCTTAAAAAACTGTAATTAAAGATCTAATGAAGTTTCTTAAACCCTTTAAGAAGGGCTCTTATGCATCTAGGTCTCAAGAAGGATTTCTTCTGATACCGCCGGTTCAATATTAATTGTACAGTTGGCGATAGGGGAGCAATAATCTTGCAGAGGATTTCGCTTTCCAGCGCGGTGGCTCAGCACAAGGGGGTGTGTGTGGGGGGTGTGGACGTGGGGTTTGTTTCCTGCTGCCACCTGCGTGTGAAACAGGACAGGGCAGCGTGTGCTGGGCTGCCGCGGGGGCGGGCTGGGTTAAAGGGAGGCGAGCTGTTGAGCATCGCTGCGGTTTCTCTAAGCTACCCGTAGTTACGCTTTTAGCCTCCGTAATGGCTCTGCAGCTAAATGTCTTGTGTATGATTTGTATCTACTCTGCGAATCTCTAAGGGGCGGTTCAGTGCCAGCTGAATTTTAAGGTGGGACTGAAAAGGTGCAGTCTTAGTTCAGTTAACTCAAAATGCGAAGCTTTGGTGCATGTGAGAAAAGACCCATCCAGCACCTTTCAAATAGGTTTCTACATCTCGTTTTCCAACTCAAAATGCCTCTTGCAAGTCAGAAACGCAAGTTATCATTAGGATGGAGAGGACTTTCATGATCTTGGGTCATGAAGAGAAAGTACATCTCCATTGAGGCTTTGTTGCCAGGTGACCCCCATTATTTGTACCATACAGTGCTGGAACGAGAAATTATCAGATGGGTTGGTTCCTTTTTAACTATGTTGCTTTGAAAAGTTGGAATAGAACCTGCAATCTTAAAATGTAGCACTACGCTCAGTTTTGAAACAGTTTGATTAGGTTGACTTTGAATAAAAGGATTTGTGTGTGAAACGAATTGGAAATTCCAGTTCAGTTGCTCCTGTGTAAGTGTTCCCAGTGTGCTTTCTGTCTCCCGTTACATTCAACATACTTTTTGACAGTCTGACAGAAACACAGATCAGCAGACAGTGAACCTGAACTAAATTTCTTTATTCTTTTAACCACTGATAAAACAGTGGTTATGAAAATAATAAGCTGGCAACAATGAATGAAAACACAGCATTCAAAATTGCAAATGTGTAGCAGCTGTGAACTCCTGTGAATTCTGTTGAACTGCCTTTTGAAACTTCACTGGGGTCTTCCACTTGGTGTTAGCGCTGCCGCTAGCTGACAGCGCTGTCCCTGCAGTGCGCATGGTCCTTGTATTCCGTTGTGTGAAATTTCACTACATTTCAGCTGTTAAGTTTTGCAATTGCAATTCTTTAAGTAAAAAAAAAGTCCCTTTTTGAGCTTTCGTTGCGCTTTTGCAAACTGAATGTAGTACCTTCTGCAGTAAAGTGATGTAAAAAGTCACTTTTAATATGAAGTTGTTTGAACCTGGCAAGTTCTTATAGCACTCTGACCCAGGCACATTGTTTTAAAATCTGAAATCTTGAGAATTAACTTGTCATCATAAGATGATCAGAGCAGAACAGAGAAGGGTGAAGCAGAACCCATTTCAAGAATAAGAGATTAATGCGTGACAGTTAACTTCAGTCTAAGCAGAGAATTTCTGGGGCTCATTACATTTCCCAGAAGGTGAAGTCAATTTACCTTTGGCTTGTGCCTGAACGTAGCTGGGACAAGGAGTAATTTTGCAGACAGACAGGTCCCTAAAGGGCCTATATTCTTAACTGTATGAAAGTTCTAATTATTCCATTTTTAAGTGCTAGCTTAAATAAGTTGTGCATATAATTTAATTGCAGTGTGAACATTGTAGATTAATCTAAATGAAGCAACTAAGTCTCACAAATATTAATTCAGAAAGCAGAATTAAGAATCGTAAGAAAGCATCAGATGAAGGGTGTCACGTGCTGAAGTACTTTCTGAAAATCGTTCTCTTCCTGCCCCGTTCACCAGTCCCTTTACCTGCCGTTGTGCTGCTTTTCCTCCTCAGCATCAGCACTTGCTTCCTTTGCAGGGCTTCGATTTGATAGATTCCTTAAGGGATGTTAGCGCAAAGCTGCTAGGCGAAGTGATGCTCTTCATTATCGAAAGCGGTGCCCCAGGAAGACATTCAGACGCGTTACGGTGCTGGGGACAGCTGGTCGGAGACGGATACCGCAGGTCCAGGGGCAAAAGGTGGGGCAGTAACGTGGAAGCTGGGGCGCGCGGAGCTGCCGCGGTTTGCAGCCCCTCGTCAGCCCTGAGGGAAGCCGGCTCGCGCGCAGCCGCGCTGCTGGGCCTCCTGGCTCCTGCCCTCACACCGCTGCCGTGCGCGGAGCTGGGTTGCGGTACTGTGCCGGGCCGCGCCTCTGAAGCAGAGGGATCAAATGCACCCAGTATGCACCTTTTGCGGGATTTCCTTAGATTTCCTGTTTCCCGTAGGTTAAAAGCGATATTGGAGATGCCTTCCTGCCGCGTGCTCTGTGAAACTGCATCCCGGTGGAACCGGCACCGTGAGGTGGTTTAATCGACAGCTGCGCTATGGAAGGTGGCTTAAAAAAACAGTGTTAAAGGAAGAGTGAGAGAGAGCTACTTGGGCATGTCCTAAATAGAAGGGAACTTCCAAAATCATTGTAAACAGAAATATTGAGGAAGCAACCACCCCTTCCCCAAAAGGGTTCTCCCGCTTGCTATTCAAGGAAGAAAACAGTAACTGTGAATTGAATTTAAAAAACAAACAAACAAACAAAAAAAACCAAAAGTGTATTCTGCAGTTCAGTCTTTGCATTTGGAGATGTTGATGCTTTCTTGACACAGTTAGTATTACTAAATAGTGGATATATACAACTCCTGATGATTCTTTGTTTCAACCATGTTATAAATCATCAACACATTTGGAAATAGTGAATTCTTTGGGGAGATTTGAGTGCTTTTAAAATGCCCATTGGTTAACGCTGCAGTTCCTAGGTAAGAAGAAAGAAGAGCAAAACTTAATCAGCATGTTTGGGCTGCTGCCTCAAGCATGACAAATCTCCCTTTCATTGCACTTACTGATTTCCTATTGGAAAAGGTAGAGTTCCAGATAGTAAAACTACTGGAAAATGTTTTATTGCACAGATAAATTCAGTATAACTTCAGTGTATCTAAAGAAAATTTGTATATGTACATGTAAAACAAACAAAAAAATGTATAATTATTTTAATAATTCTGGTGCAAAATCATTTTTGAAATGGACTTCAGTGGACCAAGCGCACAGTTCTGTAGGTTCCCTAAAACCTAAGCAGTTAGTGCCAGTGGTTTCTAGCAGCAAGTTCTTTCTGTTATGAACACGTTTCTAATATCACAGTTACTATTTTGAACAAAGAAGCCTGGCCAAGTTCTCAGCAAAGTGCCACTATAATTTTATTCCTGAGAAAAAGGATGTCTGATATAAACCTGAGCTCTTTAACATAAGATGGGACTAACCGGTTAGGCAAGGGAAGCCACAAATACCAGTATTCAGTTAAACACACCCCAACCCCAACAACAAAAACATTTTTACATAACCAACCAACAAAGAACTGCCCCCGAAACTGCCCTTACACGAGTTATTTATCAGGTTAGGTGTATCTAGTGATGGAAGACAGTTTTTATTACACCGGGACCTGTTCGACAGAAGCATCACTTAGTAGGACTAAATGTATTTTTTAATCATGGATACCAGTTTCCTTCACAACACTTCAACAACTATTCTGTTGTTCGAAATAGTTACACGCGTCCTCTCTGTCTTGCCTTGTTCTGCCATCCAATTACTAATCACAGACTCACTAAATTGAACCTCTTAAAATAGCTATCGAATTGCCCAGTAACGTGTCTCCGCAGTCTGGCTGAGACGGCCGCACGTGTTAGGCTGTGCTCGATTGTTTTATTTACAGCCTTTGGAGAGCCTTCTCTGGTTACTCTGAACTTTGCCAGCAACCCTACTGAAATAAATTATCTTGGAGCTGGTTTTCAGTAACTCTCTGCAGTTCAGGCAGTGACCTGAACAATCAAAAAGAAAATTATATTTAGTTTTGTTCAACAGATTTGTACATTCATTTTCAGGTTTGTTTAGAGTTACATATGTATAGCAACTTGTTTGATAAAATTCCAAATTTCACAACTGCCGTTTTGAAAGAAGCACAGGATGTAAAGAAAAGCAAAAGATTATGGTTAAAGAAGATGAACCTGATTTTGCTCCTGCCCTTTCAGAGTCAGGAAACACATTAATACACAAACGGTGTGGAGTCACAGTCATCATGGATCCATTATGGCAGATTACCACTTTTTTTTTTCTAAGGGCTTCAGTTATGCTCTTGAGTATCTGGAGTTTAGGCAGATAAAACTGTTATTTCTCACAAATGAATCAGATGCTTGACAGTCAGTTAAAACTTAATTGATGTGGGGGATATGGAGAGCGAACATGGCAGAATTCCAGACTTTTACTACTGTTAACTTATTCTGTGACTCCTGATGAGCATCTCAGACGATGAGCCCCCAAAAGGAGACGAGCTGCTGATGCAGACATGAGATAAACTCCTTGCCTTTAGGGAGCTGGAGCAAACTACCCTAGAGTGTAATCCATGGCAAAGCCAAAAATTTGTTTGCTTCAAGGAGTTTCCTGGTAGCCTTAGGGAGGGTATTAATAGAGCCTCTCAAGCTTAACCTTGTTATAAGCCTGTAAGACAGCCCTTGTTCGTTCTTTAAAGTCAGGAATTTTAAGCAGATTAACATGAACACTAACGCAGTCCAGCATGAATAAAGATTTATGGTGTTGTCAGCGTCCAGTTAATTCTAAAGTAAAAGTTGCTTGTTTTGGTAAAATACACATTAAATCTCAACAGTAGTTTCAGTCAAATATTTGTCCTTATTTAAAAAACAAACAAAACTCCACAGCTATATAACTTTCTCTTGATCTTTGCCATTATGATAATCTTAAAGTTTTTCAATGAATGTTCTCTCTTTTTATTATTATTATTATTTGTTCAACTTCTCTTCTGCCTGAGAAAATTCCTCCACGGTTTGTTTTCTGCAGCTTTTGTTTTGTTTTTGTTTGTCCTTGCAGTGCAAAGCCAGCCAGAGTGTGAGAAAGTTTTAACAAGTGGGGATTGCTCTTGGTGGTGACTCTGTCCTTCAGAGAACTTTCCTTGTGATTAAGCAAATGAATGTGTGTCTTCCCTTTTTTTTTTTTTTTTTTGAATACCTTCTACCCATTAGATTTTGCTGTACAGCAGATCCAAACAGACATTTAATTTCTGCTAGTGATACATGGTTCTTTTTTGGTGTTAGCAGGTAAGAGAACACTATCTTAAGATATCAGATATGATGCAAAATAAATATTGACATTTTAATCAATGTATGAAGTTAAACGTCTCTAAGGCTAAGCAGAAACAGGTAGTTCTTAAAGCACTTGAAAATTTTTCTGTTACCTTCAGTTTTGTATGGTGACAAGCAGTAGCTTAGCTAAGACATATGTGATCTTGGAAAAGAAGAAGGCTGCGAGCCTTGTCTATAGCTGTCTTTCTGGGGTCCCAAAAAAAGGAGATGATAAAGTATGGAAGGAAATGTGTCTCTTTGCCAGGTAAGAGTAAATGATCATCTTGAGGAAGCTTCCTGTATCTTTTGGGAGCTAAATATGGAAGATTAAATTAAAAGGAAAATAGTATTCTTGTTTACACTATTGATGACTACAGGAAATTAAATTTAGTTGGAGAATTTGAGTTAAGATGTCATAGGTGAATGTGTGGAACCAGGCTATGAAGATTTTATGGGATGGTTTTTCTATAATTGGCACTGGGGTACGTAGTCAGAGATCAGAATTTTTCGAAAAGCAGATTTCGGTTTCTTTCCTTTTCCACTTTTGTTCCAAAGGGTGTAGATAGTATAGCAAGGTCAGGTTTCCCTGCTTTCGTGTCCTGTGATGAGGAACAGCACTGCTAACAGTATATTACTATGTATAGATTAGTAAATTACAGTCCTGCTTATGAAACAGACTACTTTTCAGTAGATTTTTAGTTCAGCTTTGCTTGGAGGGGTGCAGAAGTTGTTCTCATCTGTGTTGAGAACTGCAAAATGAGGGAGAGATGAACTGAACATCTAGGTGCTTATGGGATCCCTCTGGGACCCTGAAATACTTGTCTGTTCTCTGTAGCACTGCTAAAGTGGTCCTTTGTGGGCAGTAGCCTTGTGATGGCCAAATTGCTGTTGTTTAGCCCAGGCTGTGTTGATAAAAGCACCAGTTCCTTGGACGTTGACAAAGTCGCAACAGATGCCTGGATGAGAGCTTTATGGTGCTATCAGATTCAGTGGTGTCAACTTCTCAGCATTTGTAAAGATTTTATTTCTTCTGTTGGGCTTAGCTAAACTCGCATCTTGAAGTGTGCTTCCTCTTCACAAGAACCGGTCGTGAGCATACCTTAGGTATGTCTCCGTTGCACATGCAAGAAGGAGGTTGATATTTTTCACTAATTTTTGGATAGTTTCTTTGCCGATGCCCTAGAGTAAGGCATGAAGCTCTAATGACCAAAGAGGATCCCTCTTCCACGGCATCCTGGAAGTTTTTCTGTAGTCTGCTCTTCTGCTACTGTGTGGTGGTGGTGTCAGTGGTTCAAAAAACCTGTGTAGTTCAGCAGATTGTGCCACTGCTTTGCAGCAAGCTTTTTGTGGCTCGGTCACTTCACCAGGTGAGTGAACTTCCTTCGTCAGTGACCATCTCCTGGCGAGGCGGGAGCTCTGCATACTGCTACAGAAAAATTCAAGGCGAGCTTCAGAGAAGAGCTAAATGCTGGAAACAGAGGTGGAAAGTCAGAGACAAATCTTTCCATCTCTAGAAGGTGAAAATTTCTGTATTGAAGACTGGCACTGGTTAATAAGGATGTTGATGGCAGGCTCAGCTATTGCTGGAAACTTTGGTTGCCATCCCTCTGTGGTGGCTTTGAAAAGACAAGCTCGGTTGTGGGCTTAAATATTTCTGCAAGACAGGTATTTTTTCTTGCAGTCACAGCATCTCAGAAGCATGAAAAATAACCAAATCATACTCTCCAAAAAAGAGTAACACATGCTAACAAAGACTATTTATTTATGTGAAGTTCACTAATTTCCAGTGTACTCCTCTTAATATTTTCTATATCGTTCTAGCACAATAGTCCAATATTGACAGTTTAACCTGTCATTAAAACCTTTTCCCAAATGGTGGTAGAGGTGCTTGGTATGTAAGATTGTTATTCCAATTACGGGAAGATGCACCATTGATTTGGGGTAGACTAAGTGAAATGCAAAATACTGCTGGAGATTTGCTTTTCTTAAAAGGGACTGAACTGCCTAATAAAATTGGGAACATTTTACTGTCTGCTGATAGTTTATGATTATTCAGCGCACTACTGCACAGGGAGGAGTGGGAGGAATATTGGAATCCACTACTGGTGCAGAATCCTAAAGAAATGGTAGTCATTAGGAGCTATAGAAACTCATTTTGCTAATAGGAAAAAAATCAGTGGTTGTCTTGAAGATGTTTTCTCTAATAGTTCTGTTTTTTCTTTTTTCTTTAAGATTTAATAGCAATTGTAATGTGTGAGGCCTTGTGAAGATTTTCTCAGAAATGTAGTCTGCTCTTAAAACAAACAAACAAACAACTTATATCAGAATAAATGAAGAGATATAATTTCATTTGTATAGTACCTGAAACTGTTGTGTATTTTGTTTGCTGTGTAGTTGGCAAAGTCCAGTTACCTGCAATGTGTCCTACTGAAAACTAGCAGAGTTCTGTTCCCACCGTTTTTTTCTTTTTTTTAAACAAGGTAGCCTTGGTTAGTATTTTATCCTGATGTCACATTGGAGCCTGGGATTTGTAAAATGGATTTATTTTTCCCTGCAGCAGGAAAATTTGATACAAGTACACACTGTGATGACTTGTTGAAGAATCTTTAATAGGAAAACTTAAACAGTTGAAATTACGCTGTTAATTAAATAAGCATCAACATAAATTGAGGAAAAATGTTGACAGAACGTATTTTATAAATATTCTCAAGTATTCAAGTGTTGCATATGTTTACACTCCAGAGTCAAGGTGATGCTACTTCAGATACGGCACAGAAGTTGTGAACTAGTTTAGCCGCAAAAGTTAACCTTCTTTCACAGAGAGAGGGGATTAATGACCTGTTATTCACGTTACTAACCTGTTATCCTGGAACAAGTGTGTATATATCCCTTTGTTTAACAGTACTGGACAGGTATCCTTCAAAAGTGCTTATCCTCTTGTGCGAGTGACCCTCCCTGTAGGACCTGCTGGGATTGCTGCTGCTGCTGCCCCTGCTTTGAGAGGTCCCTCGGGGGCTGGAGGCAGCATCTGTGCTGGGCCAGGTCCATCTCTTTGTTTCTGTGCCCGTGCAATTCTGGGGAAGTTGTGATCTCCTACCTCTGGTAGCTATAATGCCTGTGAAACAGTGTGGCAAAGACAAGTGTTTTAGATGAAAAAGTAGGAAGTCTTCCACAACCCCTTTGTTTCATCTGTTGACAAAGCTCTCATGCCACTTGTCAGCTACATAACTGAGAAAAGGGTGGTCACGGGAGAGAATAGATGTACATGTATGGAAGTGGTTAACTTATTTACCTTTTAAAAATGATCACTACTGTGCCTGTTAAGAACTAGTATATCTACAGCTAGTATTATCCCACATCATTATATGTGAGATGGCTGGGATTTCTTGGTTTTTGGGTTGCAGTTTCTTGGATGTCTCAGTGATTTCCTTCGTGCAGAGCTAGATGGAGCTATAAGATCTTCTGTGAAATAGGTACAGTACTAGGGACTCTTCTTCCAAGAGCTCCTGCTTCTGAATTTCCCTTTGGGCTGGCTGGTTGAAGGGTAAACACGTTGTAAGTCATGAATGCTTGCTAACTGAAGAGGCAGCGTTTAACCAGTTCCTGGTAAGTAACTGGAAGGTGCCTATGGGCACCCTACTTGAAGAGTGCAAATTTGAATTTGAAAATCGCTCCTCTGGGGAATTAAGGTGATATTAAAGTTGACAGCTGAGTTACCGTGACAGCGTTGTGCGTAAGACTATTTCAGAGATGCTGGGATGGATTGTAAATGCAACTGACCTGGCAAATCTGATAAAGACTTTGCTATTGTGCAAGGGTTGGGGTAACCTACATGGTTAACTGTGTCCTTCACAAGTATGGGGATGTGATGGCCACTAGCCCCTTCTTACTAGCACCTGGGTGTGTGAGCTTACCAGTATGTTTTCCCCATTATTTCCTCTTCTTGTCATAACTGTGCTGGTGCTTTGTGCTGCCAAAGCCTGAAATATAGGGAAATAATGTGAGATGCTAAATGTTTTGTTTAGTGCTTAAATAAGAATCCTGTGTATTTTTAAGATAGTTTAATAAAGGTCACCTTTGAAGTAGTTAATTGCAGTAAATTACTGTGTTGGATACTCTAACTGGATTACTCAGGTCCTTAGCAGTTCATGTATGCAGATAATCAAGATGGTGAGCACCACAATTTGCTAAGTGTTCAAACACTGCTGAAATCAGTTAAATATTTTGTGTAGTGCTTAAACTCTCAAAATAGTCTCATTTTTCATTTTTAATTTTCCTTCTATCTAACTGTCATTTTGACTCTGGTGCTGGGGGCAGGTGTGGACTGCATGTCCTTTGCCAGAGAAGAGAAAAATACCGTCTGCATTCCAAATTTATGTGGTTTGAATATTGCAAAAGATACTATCTTGACAGGTCCAGAGGCTGAATTTCTATCTGTAGGAAACAGGCAGCATGCTAGGGAATGGAAGTGCAAAGTTCTCTTTTCCAGGCGATGCTCATCAGCACCGGAAGTCACCATCTTGAATGCGGTAGCTCAGTCTCCAGTCTTCTGTAGGTCTACTGGCAGTAGACCATCAGCATTGACATCCTTATGTGTGTGCTTGTCTGGAAGATTAAATTGGCATTGTTCGTTGCTCAGGAAGACAGGAATTGCTCTTCTGGATCGGCTGTTCTTGTTTCTGTATTTCTTTTTTTTTTGTGTGTGTGTTCACATGAGTACAGTATTTAATGTATTTATCCTGATGCTGCTGCAACACACTGTTTGAATTTTAGAGGCGTGAAATACCACTGAGCAGGTGGTGCTTAAAAGTTACATAAGGCTTGCTGTAACAGGACACTGAATGAGAGCCAGCATTCTGGGATTCTGTTTTATATCCTGATCCTAATCAATAAGTCCCTCTCCCTTGGTTTGGATTAAGGTGTTTGTAGCATTAGGTAGGTAGTGGTTGGTTGGTGTTACAGTAACGTACTTCTTACTACATGTTTTCATTCTTTAATGGAACAAATGTTCCATTAAACAATCAGATGTTTTCATCTATACAGATTTCATATCCCACCTTAGTTTTAGAATCTGTTATACTCCATTCACTGTTGTAACTACTTAATCAAAAGTCTGAAGTGATTAAAAAACCTTTATAGAACTACGATTAACTTGTCTAACACTATATTCCAACTTTGGAGTATTATAAGTTATATAGCATTGCTGTATATTAGTTGTCTACAAATATTACAACACTGTACAACAGTCCTTCACTATTTAAGTTTCTCTTGCTTGTTTGGATCAATGCTCTGCTGCAATTTTATGCATCCTCCTTAGTAAGATTAGCCAAGCCCTTACAATGTTGCTAGCTGAAGGTAAGTACCAGATTCCATATTTAAGCACCTCAACATGGACAGCATGACTTATTTTTTTAAGGGAGGGAGCACAGTGTGGTTTGTGGAAATCCGTGTAGTCTTCAGGCACTTCAGTCTTTTGAGCTCTGAGAATCTTCCAGGTGTGGTTACAGGTAACTGACTTCAGCCAGTGATTTTTCAAAAGCTTGACATAGTCATTAAGACTCAGCTTATGACCTCTCGTTCCTCCTTATTGAAGGTGGTTCTGTGATGCCATCCTGTCATAGGAAAGATCTTATAAGGAAGTTCTTATCAAAGAAATGTAAGATGGGCTGAGTGTTTAAGAAAGAAAAAAGAATAAAACATTATAGTACTTTTTCCCTTATAATAAATGAGCACTCTTATCTGAGTAGAAAGCTGTAATTGGTGGGTGCTGACTCCATCTTGTGTTGTTCATGTCGTGTTCACCTCCGGGGGTAAGAGTGCACGCTATAAACCTCTACTCCTGCAATTTTCAGTGTGCCAGCAATTACAATTTAGTTGTTTGTAAAGAAGAAAGAAGAGGAAGTGGTATCTGATAACACTACAAAATGACATTCTCTCAAGTTAAAAATGGCAAAAATTAGCAAATTTGAATAGGATTTCTTCATACATTGTTTAGAAAAGAGAATATATACACACCAGTACAGACAGTTGGAGCTGCAGAGTTTGTCATGAGAATTTGCAGAGGTACAGCTCTACAGTAAAGAGGCTTTGACAAGGTGGTTGCTTAATAGGTTGTAGTGGGCTTCAGTGCGTTTGGATTTTATCCTCAGGCTCTTTTGTTGGGCCTTACAGTCAGGATGAACAGGCTTCTGTCTGTGTTTAAAAGAGAAGTTAGGTTTTAAAAAAAAAAAAAAAAAAGAAACCCGTAAATTACCTCAACTTTCAGTTACACTGAATGTTGAAGGGAATTGTAAACCTAAACAGAGGCAAAAGTCTTCCAAAATTTCTTTTACATTTATTTTGCTTAGCTTGCTGTCATTAAAATTGTGTCAAATATAAAAGCTAGCTTAATAGGCCCATGAGGCTCTACTTATTTACTTGTCATCCACACCTTAATGATGTTTTCTGGTTTCCGTTCTGTTTTCAAATACTAAAGCAGTGTTCTTGTGCTTGTATTTTGATTTTTTTTTTTTCCAATTGCTAAATGGTCCACTGCTTTGAAGTCCATTTAGGTAGTTCAGAGATGCTGAGCTGCCGTTCAGCAGTGCTCTTGCAGAGGGCAGCAGCACAGCACCCGCCCCTGGCGAGGCGGCAGCCCCCTGCGAGAGGGAAGCGCCAGCTGCTCTGGTTTCGAGCCGCACAGTCGAGGCAGATGTGTGGTTAGCCACAAAGAGATGAAGAAGTTGTAAAGCTACGTATCCTCACTTCTTCAGAGAGATCCTAAATGGCACTCGTCTGAGAAAGAAGAAACATTAAGCGTAGGTTTTCATACACTTGTGATTATTCTGTCCATGCATTCTGAAGTTTCAGTTTCTTGCAAGCTGGCTTCGTGCATGCTGGAGTGAAATTTGTGATACAATGTCGGGTAGCTTTCCAAGACATCTTAGAGGAGCACAGCTGGCCACTGCATTGTCTGAAAAAGCAAAAAGATTGAAATGCCGGTAGGGAGTTAGGGGCAGGGTGGTGTGCGTGTGCAAAATATGCCTGTGAGTGAGTTGTGGGTCTTTTAATATGTATTGTTGAAGGAAATTCAATGTATCATTGAAATGAGATACTTGAGCTTGTTTTTCTTTAAATAATAAGGCTAGAAAAGATGAAAATTGGAATTTGTTTGCTGGCTATTTGTTTCCATTATGGAAGAGAAATAATAGAGGAAAAGATAAAAATAGATGATCAGCAAAGTGATTTAGTACTGCATGAGTACTCCTGGATTAATGTAGTGATAATGTGCTGTCTAGAACTGGGAAGATGCTCAGAGGAAGAGTTAATGATACTTTATTAATAGTTAGCTTTTATTTTGTATACTCCTACTGTCAAGCTTCATTGTCATTGTGATTATTTGTACTCTATATTTCTTTTGGAGCTGAAGAAAGCTGCAAGTCTTTCTAGCGTATGTGTGGGTACACATGCATCTCTGTCCCTCTGTCTTAACTCCCATCCTCATGAAATGTTCTGTGATCTACTCCTACCAAAGTTTTCTGTTTTCAGTGATGAGTCCCTCCCTTGGTCATGAGATTTACTTGACTTTAAATGATATTTAAAAAATAAAAAAACAATGTCCTTGCTTTGTAATTCTGCTGGTTGATGGGCTGCATTCATGATTGGAAGCATTCCTACAGAATCCAGAAATGTGACAAACTTCCTTCAAATCAAAGCTGGAAATCTCGTCTCCTCGTATATGTCCCACAGCTGCAGTTTGAAGATAACATCAATTATTGTGAGATATACACTAAAGTGTTTTGAGAGCTGGCAACTCCTTGAGTTAAAAAAAAAAACTCCCTTCTGTCTCTTGTGACAGTTTTCTGTGGGAGGGAGGAACTGGGTGGGAATGCAAAAGACTTCCTATCTTTGATGAAGCACCCTAAAATTGAAAATAAGAACTGTTAAATTGCATATGATTTTTTAAATATCAAATTTTACGTCATGCTTATGATTCTTGGGCTCAAGTTTCTGGTATTTGGATGTTCACAGTGCTAGATCCCCTTATTAGTAACAGTGCATATTATTTAAAAGCATAATTTTTTTTTGTTCTGGTTTTAGTTTGGTTAAATGCATTTTAATAAGGATATTCAGGAGAGGCAAGTAAATGGAGATCTGTTGGGATGGATCACCAGAGTCATCATAGGTAGGTAAACAAATTTCCCCTGCAGTGTTGCATCTCTTATGCCCCAGAAGAAGGATCACGGGGCTTGTCAAAAGGCTGGAGGAACCATCCAGTAGGTATCCGCATGTGCACATAGGTTCTCGTTAATGAAATCCTGGTGTGACTGTAATGCTCTTCAGATAATCCGGGTCTTTGTGTGCTGAAGAGCTTTCCTTGCTAATTTTTGAAAGCCGGAGTGCTAGAACCCTGCCCAGGCTGCTGCGTGTTGTGAGGCTTGGGAGCGTGGGCCCTTAGCGCGGCTGCCACTGGGGTTCTCGGTTGCCAGTGCCAGATGACTTGGAGAAGCATCTTCGCCAGCCGTATACAAAGGCCAGGCAGAGGGCATGTTTAATTGGACACGTGCTGACGTTGAGCAGGGATTTTGGTTTGCAGAGGGAGTGACAAGTCTGTGTGCTCAAAATAATTAGTTAAACTGCGCGGTGTTTTCTTTGCCTTAATAGGAAAAGATGTAGTGATTGCATAACCATTTGGATATTTCACTTCTTATGTGCTGTAGAAAATCCCAGCTGGAGATAAATTCTTCTCTGTGTAAAAAGGAAGGGTGTGGGCTATTAATTCCCTTTACCAAGCCACTAGCTGCCTTATCTGTGCTGTATAGCTTCCAGCTGAGGTTTTTTTTCTTCTGAATGTTCTGCTACTTTAGTACAGGGCATTCAGAATGGCGTATAAATGAAGGCTGGTGGTGTTACCGTGGGATAGAGACTTAGAGGAGATTTTAAATGTTTAATGTAGCTGTAGGACATCAGTGTAGTTGGATCTTCTGTGTTTCTGTCTCTTTTGAGTAGTTGCTCAAGCATTCCACACATTTATGGAAGACAGCAAAATGCATGTTTTAAAAGCAATCAAGTGAAACTCATTGTTATTTTTCAGAAACTTATGGCTGATGTTTAGCTGCACACCAATTACTTTCCCAAGGGCAGGTTATCTTTAAAATAAATAAATAAATTTGCATAACTCTGTAGGGAATAGGATAACTGGTGTAATAATTACTTGGGAGCAGAGCCAGCATCCTGCAATTATTTTAAAGCACATGTGCTGCAATGTTCTCTCTGTATTGATATGCTTCTTGTGACATCCTTCTTCTGACACATTCAATTAATGTTTTATTATCTTCTTCCTATATTAAAAAAAAAAAAAACACACACACAAACCCCAGTGACTGAGCTGGAAGCAAAATAGGCTGTTCACTTACTTAACAAGAATGGTTAAGTGGTTCTTTGAACTATACTGGAAGTATCTTTGCTGAATGAGTTGACCTCATATCATTGCAAGTTATTGATTATACATATGGCCGTGGTTGGCTGAGAGCAAACAGGTTGTAGTGTTTCCTTCAGTAAGGAAGACGTAATTAGATGGATGTGATTGATTAGAATTTTCAAATTCGTTGAGTATCTTCATCTGCATTCCCCATGCGGTGCATGTGCCAGTTACCAGCCCAGAATGAGGCCGTTCCCCTTCTTCTCCTTGAAGTCGTATTGTTTAAAATGCTTCAGAAAGATGACACTACAAAATACCATGCTTTTATAGAATCTGCATTTCCGCATGGATTGCATCTCTTGCTGCTTTTCTCTAATGTACTGTCTGCTCTGAAGATGGCATTTCTGTAATTGTTTAACTTGTATTTGCTTTAGTCCCATTTAAAGGCCGGTATGTCAGAAAGAGGAAAGATGATGAAGCTGTAAAACTGTGACACGAGGCAGTTTCTGCTGGGTTTGGAACTGCCTGGTTGGTGTCTCTAAAAAGTCAGCTGCTTTCCCAATGTGCCCGTGTGAGGAGGTGGTGAGCTGGCACTGAGTGCTGGCTGCTGCACCGGGCGTGGGTGCAGGGCACAGGGGCGATGCTGCGGCCAGGCAGCTTGTGTGCAGGGTTGTCTTCATGTCTGTGGTCAGAAATGACGCTGGTGTGCTGCGCGCACGCTTGGAAGGATACGCAACGGTGGCCAGAAGGTGCCACGCGCCTGGCGCTCAGCGCGCGTTTGTGTCTGGTTGTGGCGAAGGTGATAGCCTCAGCCGGGCGCCGAGAACTTGTTTTTCTGCTCGCTCAACGAGAGGAGTTCACAATGAGAGTACTATGACAATTTCAGTACTATGTTGTAGTCGTGGTAATTAATATTTAGTATGGTATCTAGTAATTTTCAGCTTCAGCGCACTTTACAAACATTAATTAATTGTCACAGCACCCCTGTGCAGTAGGTAAATGCCTTCTTTACTGCCATCTTGTAGAGCAGCCAGGAGCCCTGAGACTTGCAGGCTCGCTGGCTCTGACATACTGATCCGTGGCGTAATGTTTGAAAAGGTCTTTGTTAAATTAGGATAGTTTATTATTAGTTGTGGGTAAAAACAAAGTTGTCACTGCATTATCATTACATCAGCCTCTGCGATACTGTCTGTTTTGTTTTGCGCCCCACAGATTACATTAGAAAGTGAAAACTAAGAGCCTAATTATTTCAGTTGTATTTTACTTTTTTGGGATTCTATGCCATCCTCATCCAACTATTTTTTTTTTTTGCTTGCGGGGGTGGGAAAAGAATTCTGCAAATCCCTCTGCGACTTCCGTGGCAGCCTTGCCCCCACCTCCTGCCCAGAGCAGCCGCGCTTGCCCGGGCTCCATGTGGAGCCGGAGCCGGGGTCGTGGGGCGCTTGGCTCCTCGCTGTCCTGCAGGCCCGACGGCGAGGAGCGGAGGCTCTGCGTGGAGGGAGGCTCTCGGGCCTTGTGTAAGCACGACACCGCCGCCCCCCCAAATTTGCACGGTGTAACGGGATTAGAGGCAGTCATGCGTAAGTGTTGCTCCTGTGTAAGGCTGGCACGCGGACCTCTGTGGCCGCGTTTCTGGCTGCTACCTTTGCTTTCCGCTGCGGTGGTCGAAGCAGAACGTCTGACTGAGAGCTCTCCGCGCCTGCCGCAGTACCTCACCCAGCAACTGTTCCTAGTTAGAGCCGCTGACAACTCATGAAAGCATTTGAAAAACATTTTGCTTACAGGAACAATTCTGCTGACATATTTTTCTTCCTATCTTCTTATTACTAGCAAAATTTGCATGAAAACAGGTCTCTGTTTATTAGGAGTTCACAGTCCTCAGCTTGACAGTGTAATTAGAGCGGTGTTCAACTTTCACAAGGGAATGAGCGGAAACTCACTGGATTTCCCCGTGAACCTGAAACTTCTGGCCCTCTTTAGTGATCTTAAAACAAATTTGACTTAATCCGTACTCTGGAGTGTAGCCGAGGCAAGATTCAAAATGAAGTGTGGTAGACAGCAGAAGGCTTTGTACATGTGCGAGATAAAGCTAAGCTGAGTCGTGTAAGCCAGCGTTCCCCATCTCCCCCTGCCTAGGCGAGAACGCCAGGCTGTGCCCACTTCTAGTCCTGCCTGTAATGACTGGGAACCTAATCATCCCCGCAGCCCTCATTATGGTGCTGTGGTAGGCTGAGACATTAGGTGAGGAATAAGCAGCAGGAGTAGATCAACTCTTGAGCAGCAAATGTCTCGTTATACTTAAGTGATGGGTATTAAAAATCAAAGGGAGGTGGGATGCAGAAACATGCTGCTGAAATACAACCCAGAGTAGCAGGATTTTCCTGCATTTGTCTATTTTTAATTTTGTGTGAACATCACAGCTCTCTTGGCAGTGCAGGCTTTTTTGCACCACACCTGCCCAGTTGTTTGCCTGGGAATCAGGGCGCGGAGGTGTGGGTCTGGAATTCGCAGCAGACCTGCGAACCTTCTGATTTTATGAAACATATTTGATGGTGTGCAACTGGGTTTTATCAGCTCTTTGCTGAAAGGATTTGTGAATTTAGACATATATATTGTCTTCATCTGAACAGTTTCTCTATGGTAATGCTCTTTTGAGGTCTGGGAGTATCCAAAAGTGTTATTCACTCCTCTGACCTGAATGAATAGCAGCTGGCTATGGTTTGTTTACTGCTCCAGCAATTTGGAAGTATTTTTGTATAAAATTAAGAACACAGTCTAGTTTAAGTTAAAAGTTTCTGTTGATGTGTTCTAAGAAGCCAGGGTTAGCTTCTGTGGCTTCTGAATAATTTTCTGGATTTTCATTATCATACTATATTTAACTTAAACAGTAGTTAAACCAAACAGGTTTTTCTAAATTTTATTTTTGCTTAGAGGTTTTTTTTGGAGATGATTCAGATGGGGTAGGTCAAATGCTTTGAAATCAGTAATAATACTTTTGGAACAGCAGTAATATATCTTCTAAAAAATAGTTACCTTCCATTTTATTTTCTTGAATGGCATCAAGTATTCAGTACAGTAAACATGTTAAATATTTATGGCTCTGTCTATAGATGGTAGGATTTCTAAGCAATATTCTAGAATATTCTTCCTTTCTCCTCCTGCTATATTTCCATTTAAAGAAGCAGCTTTTGTAACAGATACAGAGCTACTGCTGTATTCACTTTACAGTAAATCAACCAAGTGGAATCTAGTTCACCAAAAGAGATCACTCACCGTATGGTTTGGTCCCCATTTTCCCAGGATTTGCACGAGCTGCTGGCCAGATCAGTTTTGCTGGCCGGCAACTTTCTTCTGCTCTTTTCTATATGGCCACCATAGCCCTTTCTTTACTGCAGGTGAAGTGTGTGGTGGCCAGAACTCGGATGCCTTCTACCACAAAATGGTTGTAAATCCGAAGTCATGTGCGGTGTCAACCTGTGTCCCATCACACGGAGGTAGTACCCATTTCCACAGGAATGCAGATTAATTGGTCATATTGAGGCAATATTGTTATTCTCCTTTGTACAATCCTAAATTACCTTCTTATGTGATGAGCTTTGCTGTCGGTTCTGCTCAAGAGGTAGACGTGTTGGTCATCGGATAAGAGGACAAAGCATGTGCCATCAGTACAGGGCAACCTGTGGCACTGCCTTGGTCACAAAGGCTCTCTGCGTGAAGAGACTGATCTGCGTGCGTAGTAGCTCTGACAGTAGCGTCATGGGAAAAATATCCATCTGTCTAGTTGTTACCTCTATTAAAGTGGCTTGATCTATGTACGGCATAACCTATTTCCATGCCAGTGTGGGCTGGTAGGCTGTTAGTCCTGTGTGACCTGCACTATTGGACTGTTACTAGAGTACCAGTGGTTGGAATTCACCCTGTTCTTGTTGGCAGTGTCTCAAAGAAGCCTGGATGTCGAGGTCCAAAAACTGCTGATTTTTTATTAAAGGGAACACTTTCCATTTGAAAGGGGGGGGGGGGCTTTGAAAAGAATAATCTATTCAAAAAACCTTTATTAATTGATATTTCTAAGCATAAAAGAAAAAATTAATGCTACATCAGAGTGTATTCAGAAACAATTTTACATTTTCTTCTATCTGTATCAGTCCATTTTGGGATAATATAAAGAAATTTTCCTAGTCTAGTTTTTGGCACTATATATTAAGATGGAGTATGGCTTCATTAAATAATAGACCTATAAATGCAGTGGAATGCTTTTAACAGCTTTGTAATATATAAAGTATGCCTCAGTGATAGATACAGTTTATATCTTGGTTTACTAGCTGTAAATGAGATTAATAGAGCTCTAGAAATAATGTTAGTTGGTTCTACAGATGAAAGAGAATTCAAAAGATAATGACTACTTAAAGTTAAATTTCTTTTTACGGGAATACTACAGTAGATAGTGATTAACTGTGAAAGAGTTATTGTAATAAACGTTTGCAGAGCCGTAATGTTTACAAAGACATTTTTTAATTGCAAGGTTATCTGTATGTATGTCTTTCTCAAAAGTTCTGTAAGGTTTGACCAGGCAAATGGCCGTTACTCAGTGTCCTGCTGTTATCCTAAGGCACTCGTGGGGTGTTCTCAAATGGTATGCTCTGATTGCCTCTCAGAAGTGAAGCAGAACCACTGACCTCATTTCTCATTCAAGGTTGTTTTCAGTGTACTGTCTTGGATTATATTCTTATTTGATGGCCCCTGACAAAGCAGATGCAGCACTGCCTGTGTAGTGCTTGTGATTTTCTCACAGGTCTGTTAATTCCTGTGGCAGTGGTGCCCATGAGCATTTAAAATAATAATAATAAAGCAGTATTAAATACCTATATATCAGCATCATTTCCCTGTGGCTCTGTTTGTTTGATTAGTATTACAGTGGTGTGACAGGACAATATATCAGAAGTAATTGATCTGATTAGTAGGGAGATGATATAAATACACTGTATTGGTGTTTAATAGCATGAGCATCCAGGTTCTGGAAGCATAGGTGTTTGTATAGGCTATGTGAAAGGTCTCTATAATGAAGACAGCAAATACAGCAGATTGTTGAGCTAAGTTGTATTTCTGCCAAATTCACAGCGAGTTACAGATAGTTTGACTTTGCTGTGTTGAAGATGACAGTCAGAGGGGCTGGCACAAATTGTTTTAATTGTTTTTTGAAATACACAATTTTTTCCCTAAAGCAGATGTGAATCTTAGTTTCTTAGGCTGCTTTAGGTTGATTGAATTGAAACGCTATTAAATATTGCAGTATTGTTAGGCATCAGAACAAACATTTCATAATTCCGTTTTTGATAACAAGTTTATCTACATCTGATATTAAAATCTTGATCTTTGGGGGCATGATGGAGAATTATTCCTTTTCTGTAACTTAACTTGAAAAGGAATGTAAGTAGTAATAGCATATGGATTATTGTCTATCTGGTACTAGAGTGAATGGAAGAAAATTACCATGAGGGAAAGCAGAATGCTATATCACAATTACATAAGGAAGAAAGTAGAATTATTTACTGAGGAGGAAAGGAAGATTATGTTTAGTTATGTGGAGTATTTACTGGAGTTTTTCCAAGGGAGAAGATACAGCTGACATACTCTAATGTGTCACGGAATCTGCATTGTGAATTACTGCCTTCAAGAATGAATTGAACCTGAAGTGTTGTGCAGTAAATCGGGGTGGAAGGAAAACAATTTTCTTCTGAATCCTTTACTTGTGTCAAGTTTCCCCTGCTTCAGAGCTATCGCTGTGCTGTGTGTCTCGGTGTGGGCACTGCGACTGCCTCAGGTACGTCCTGAGGAGGCCTCCGAGGCTGGGACCTCTCCAGAGGCTGGGTGTCAGCGCTGAGCCGCGCTGCTGCCCCCGGCGGGCCGCAGGAGCTGGGCCTGCTGGGCCTGGCGGCGGGGCCTGCTGGGCCTGGCCTTGCAGGCTCACGGATCCTGCCTCGTTGACTGCCTTTTGGAGCCTAGACTTAACTTTCCCTAGAAATAAAGAGGTTGTCTTTCAAGCCAAGTTGCATCTTTAATGCAAAACTCCCTGTCTACCACGTGCTTTCTCGGTTCAAGTTCCTATCTGGTCCCAGCTGGCACACCTGAGGCAGTGCTCTCATCGGGCGGCCCGGCTGCTCCCCACCCACGTGGGCAGCGCTGGTGGGAGCTACCTGGCTCCCATCTCTGCCCTGTACGCTGGAAGTCTTGCTTTGCTTCTCACGAAGTGGATGCTTTACAGGAATTGCCAACGGTGATTTCTGAAAGTAGCTTATTGTCTGCTGCTTGAAGTCAGTTTTGTTCTGCTCCCAGTACCCCCAGCAAGTCGATAACCCGAACGAGTGATGTAGACTAAAACTTTGTTCTTAAAATGCTGCAGCAAGGAGAGAGGGTATGGGGAAGAAGCAGCAGGTCATAAGCTGCAGCACTAGTCCTCGAAGCTTTGAGGTTTTCTAAATTGACAGTGATGTGGAAGATGGGGAAAGAAGTGATGGTTACGACCAATGCTTAAGACTCTCATAAATGTAAAATTGTTTCAAATTAAAGAGGCTTGCTTTCTAATGACTGGTCCTTCTGTGTTCAAGGTCAAGAAGCAGAGCTTCTCATCTGTAAATTTTCCTGTTTCATAAGTAAAGAAATGTGTTGCATGGTAGAGCAAAAAGAAATAGCTTGTTACACTTTCCAAGGTGTGATTTTTCAGACTGATTTGCTTGTTTAACTCGATCAGTTGGACAGAAAAGCATTCTTCCCTGTCTGCTTGGTATAGGTAGTTCAGTTACAAAGAAAAAAAAGAAATAACTGTTGGGAATTTTCCTTTTTTTAATGGGAAACATTTTGGATCAGATCACAAACTAATTTGTGCCAGCCATCTAGTATCAAATTCAATTTGCGAGGGAGGAGAAGAGTTTGATTTACCCACCTGCCTTAGTATCATGGAATATATTTCATAAAATATGGAAAAATATGCACTGACTTGCACCTGTTAACACATGCGGTAGTAACTGCTGATTATAGGTATTGCTGGGGATTAACAATGTGTCAGTATTAGATTTTCAGTTCCATAGCAGAAGTATAAAACAATGTGTATGCATGCCAAGGAGTTTAATTCATTCATATGAAATTAAAATAGTTGGTTTATAAAATATATACCCTTGGAGAAGAGTCTGTTCCTTCAATGACTGTTTTCTTTCTTTAGTCTTAGGAAGGAATAATACATTTTAAGATGGCCTGGTTGGCCAGGTGCCCACATGGAGTTCCTAATATTGATGTGACTCAGTGCTGTATTCAGCAGATGCCTCCTGTAATTCTTGATAGGTTATTTTGGGATCCTGTCTTTACAAGAAAACTTCGGTACTTCTCATATCTGGTATTCGCTTTGGTTACATCTGTGGCAGTTTCCATTTTGAAATATTTGCAACATTTCAAAAGAGAAATTCGAAGGGGATTATAAAAATCTAGGTTCACTTCATCATTTCTGCGTTGGTTTCAGGCTGGCATACAGGCTCCGCTTTGTTACTCGTTAGCAGTCGGATTCTCTAGTCTGGGAGCTCTGTTTCTGGTAGCTACTATAGTGGGCCTTCGGGTTCGGTGGAAGTCAGGTTAGCTCCTACAACGTGAGCATCACTGGCTTAAATTTAAAAGTTTTTGTAAAGCCATAGTCAGTGGGGTTCTTTTCAAGTTGCTCTTTAATAGCCATCTTCAGGGGCGGTGAGATAGTGATGTTTTTTGTAACGTCAAATACTTGAAGGAGAGTGGGATGTTTGTCTGCATACTAGCTAGCTCTCTATTTGCTGGCACCCTAAATGCTAGCTAAACAGCTTAAGTCGCAATTCCCTTACAATGCTCTTGCGTTTTTCTTAGGCACCTTTTTCCAGTTTTCTCCATTTAGAGCAACTGGTTAAAACTTAGTGATTGTTCAGGAAGGCCATTACGTTATAAAAAAAATGAATTTTTTGAAAAATCTACTTTCAAGAATCAATGCCATAACACTTGCAGTTTCCCAAACGTTGTATTTAAAGAGGTGGTTACAGTGGAGAAAGTAAAAAATGAAACTCAGGATTGTTGGAAAACTAAGTTAAGATCTGTGAATGAAAAATAATGACCTTTCATGTGGCTCATGAATTCAGAGAAGTAGAGGCTGCTCTACTCAAGCTGTATTTTAAATTTAACAGTATCCAGAGTATTTTTAAAGGAATATTTTTATTATTACTTTTAAGAGTACCACCTTGCAGTGGAGTGTCTCCTGGTTGTTCTGTAACGACTCCTCAGTCAGATCCCTCTTGACCACTCGGTGGAGTTTGACTCGTGTTTGCTGTTGGGTTTGCCCACGCTGTCATGCAGGCTGCCCACGCGGTCGCAATGTGTTCCACAGCCATTTACCAAAGTGACATGGCACTCACTCAAACCCCTTTTTCTGATTTATGGATAACTGAAGGCACACTGCGCTGTGCGAGTCCTCGTTGCTTTCCAAGTAGGAGCGCTTCCGCGCGTGCCCAGGCTTCTTGCTGCTTTTCCCTGGGTAAGTTGCACTCGGTGCTGCCCAGTTTCAGCTCAGCGTGGGGCTCCAGCACCGGGCAGAATTTCGGTTACTTGTTGCAGATCAACGCACAGATCTTGTGTACTGACTCTGCTGTTGGCGTTCTCAAACAGCTAATGGTAAATAATTATTTCATAACTTCGGATCCCACGTGGAAGTTGAAAAGCGTTTGCGTTGTTGTGCTGCTGTTTTAGAGTTAGCAGTGAGAAGAGCGGAGTGGTGCAGCCCTGCCCAGAAAGCCCTGGAAGCGCTGAGCGTAGTGAGCGGTCTCGGGACCAGAGGGGTTTGTTCCTGCGTTTGAAGCTGAGCGTGTGTGTAGATGCCCTAGAAGTGACAAGTGACTGGTGAGTCTGACTGCAGTTTTTTAACAGATCTCAGTAAACTGTTGTAAAACTGGGCGTACATCTGAGCGCATTTCTAACTTAGTAATCATTCCGGCATTTGGCTGAGTGTTAGGGCTGCGTCCATGCTTCTTGCATACTTTTTTTTTCTGACTAAATGCTAGACTTGTGCTGCTAGAAGTGTGTAATTGTTCAGCACTTACTTCCTCCTCCTTTCTTTAATTTGAGGATTTGTTTTGACAGCTAAAATTCTGGTGGTTTTCTGGTTTTCTGCTGCAGTAGAACCTAAGAACAGATGTCGTAGCAGAATGTTTGTGTCCCCTTTTAAATAGTGAAAATTCAATTTCTCCATTAACTCACAGTTTTCCCACCCAGATATTGTAAATTTTTTTAGATGATTGTATAGCATCCCCTATCACAAATTTTGTTGTTTTGCTCTAAGGGCTTAATTAAAGCTAATAAAATGCTTAATATACTTTTATTTGCTGAACAATAATAATTATAGCTTTGGTGATTGATCTAATACATATCCATATTTTATGTTTGTCTCTGATAAAGTTTTCTGTTTGCTTGTTTTTTTCTCTCCCCCCTTGGGTTATTATGATCAGTCTTTGTTCCAGAGTGGTTACAAAGAGCTGATGGAGTACTCCATACTTGAAATACAGGGTGCATCTGGCCTGTCATAGGTCTCAGGTTTTTTGTTGACTGGGTTGCTTCTAAACCAACGTTTTCTTTGCGTGTTTGCTTTTAAATAATTCTGCTCAGCCCTATTCATGTGCTGAAATAAAAATCTGAGCATGGGGGAACTTCTGCTATTCAGTGCTGGCTGTATGAACCACAGTTTCAAGCAGCCGGCTCCCTTCTCGCTGCTGCTGAAGCTGGTGTGCAAGCTTACGATGGGAATAGGGCTGAGATGTTCTGGCTGGGGTTAACGGCTCTGAGACAAGGCGTGTGGTGGCTTAGGCTTTATTTAGGTGATTAAAATCAAAATCTTAGAAGATGCAAGTTAAAAAAACAAAAACTGATGGATGGTGTTACTCCTTAGACCCTTAGCTGTGGGGTGGCTCAGGGCGAGCTGTGGCCTCGGCGCACGGGGCAGTGGGGAGGGCGATTTCTATCACGTAGCGTTTTGTGATCTTCTGCAATCTTCTGATGTCCTCGTGAAGCGTGAAGGGGCGTCTCGCTCTTATTAATAGTAAAGGACGGAGAAATCGTGGTCAATGCTGCCGCAAACTGGGCTTCCATTATTTAGTTTGACTTCAGTTGTTAGGCCTTTTTTTTTTTTTTNGCTGCCAAACAGGTATCTTGTACTTAGTCTGTGAGCTATTGTTGTTTTGAGAAGTTTTGATTTTGTATCTTAGGTACCTCTTTTATTTTTCAAGTTTCAGTGCTAGGCAAAATAATATACTAGGGTCTTGTTTTTTGTTTTGAGAAGTGATGTTTTTTAGGACCCCGTTAACTTTTGTTGTTTAAATTTACAAAGTTACTTAGTCCACTAAGCAAAAAATCTCACCTCATTATTGCAGGCTCAGTATTTGTTTCTATAGACAGCTGTTGACAGGAGAATTTTTTTAAACTCTTCCTAATTCCTCAGACCTCCAGTGAATTCTAAAAATAGTTTCCCGAACCTGTTGAAATCAGTAACCTGTGACAAAAGAGAAATGTGTAGCTTTATGTAAGCAGTACAGATTTGGCAAATGTAAATTGACTGCAAAGTGGAATTAGGCTTGCTCAGAATATATAAGCAAAACTTTCTCAATACTGAAGTGATTCATGTGCATTACAGTGCACTCGGTGTGGTTTTCAACAGTGTTTAACTGGAAGAAGGCTGTTAGAGCAGATGGGAGTGCCACAGTGGGGGGGGTTAATTTGACCATTTAATACATCTCAGGTGTTTTTAGTGGTTTCCCAGGTGCATCTCAGGTGTGTTCTGGGTCTCTGTTAGCTAAACCAAACATAACTGATGCTTTGGTCAGTGTTTTTGTCTTGATAAATAATAATACAGCTTTGCAAAGGATATTTAGGTAACTTCAGGGATTTCTACAACAACAGTTCCATTTTCTGTAAACAACCAGTGTTGTCCTTTAGATTGAGGTGTATTTTGTAAGGATTTTTCACTCACCGCAGGGAGCGTAGCAACAGCGTTGAAAACCAGCTTATCCCGGGTGTGCAGATGTCCACTGTCTTCTCAGGAGTGGCTGATGGACAGCTATGTTCGGAAGCTAGTAGTTGTTCATGTTGGCATTCTGACTCCTGAAATAGGCTAGCATAAGCAATGTCAGGTAGTCTGTCACAGACCTGAGCACTACCAAGTAAAGTGGGAAAGTAGAAAGCTACTACTTCGGAGAAAAAGGAAGAAAAAATCTGTTAAGGTGTCGACACCTGACGTATTGCACAAACACAGAGGAAAGCCTGTGAGTTTTAAAGGATGGAAAAACAGGCTTTGTGTCCCTTCCTTGTGGCATCTCATTCCTGTATGAATCTTTATCTCTTCCTCATTCCTTTCTTGGAGTCGAGAATGATTATTTAAGACATGTTAATGGACTATTATACAGGAATCCAGGGCAGAGTGTTTTCCCATGGACATTGTTTCTGGCATACTGTTTGTCATCAGTCTCAACCCAATACGAATTTAATCCATATCTGATTCCTGTTGGCCAAGATGATTTGAGTTTTGGGGCCACTTTTCTGAGAAGTAGCAATATTCCTTCTTGGGGGTGGATGTGTGTTGCGTTGTTGTTGTTGTTGTTTGGATAAGTATTCTAAATATCTGTGCATTGGGCACTGCATGGAGTTACTTCAATGTGTTTTATGACAGATATATTTGTATTAAGGATAACTGCCAATAGAGTTGCCCCTTTAAAGAATTTTTAGAATCTGAATGTGTTTGGGAGATATTTCTGTATTCCAGATTCATGAAGTGGAATTATTATTAAGCTAGTTGTAGGTTACCTGTTAGGTGATTACCCATAGAAAAATGAATGTACTTTGTATCAGCTGTATCTGCTCAGTTGCTCCAAGCAGAGTGCAAAATTCTTAACCATTTTATTGCCTATGGAGCGCAGAGATTACTTAGCTTATTTTCTGAATAATGTAGTGAGTTTTTAATAGTTTTCGCAGTACTTGAATCTAATTTTGAAAAGTTATGTTTGTTTTTTTTCTATATTTATCTGATACTGCTTTATTGAACCTTGTGAGGAACACTGTTGTTTTCAGTTGTCCTAATTGCTTCTCAAGAGACAGGACTTTTTTTCTTCACTCCTAAAGAAACTCGGAGAAGGTGCTGTCCCACGGTACAGGGAGACTGGAAAGCACAAACTTCGTCAATTACTAGCGAAGTTATGCTGTTGCTCTGATGCAGGCTGACAAAAGCAGAGGAATCAAAAGGTGTTGCTGACACATTGCTCACAGTTCTGTTTGCCTGGCTTATTTTGCATGCTTACTGCAATGGAGAAGGGTGCAACATCGCTTTCTGTTTGAAGTTTAGATGTAACATGAAAAGTGAAGATAGAAAAGCTTAAGTTAGAATTTTCTTGCCTTTTTTTTGTCAGCTATTATTTTACCTTTAATACTAATTTGTTTTGGCTGCCGTTCTGTCAATTTGTATACATATGCTTTCAATGAAAAATATTTTATGGTAGTCGTTATTTTGCTAATACCTTATTTTATATAAAGAAATGCTTGCAAACTAGACAAGGTAAACAATTTCTTTTATTGTTAGTTTTGTATTAGTGCCTTTCTATAAAGGACTGTCAGGTTTCCTTTCTTCAGGAAAATAAATTCTAAAAACTAATTTTGCTGGAAGTGTTGTATTGGATTTGTCCTCCACATCTTTTCCATCTCTTTTTTTTTTTTTTTTTTCAAGGCATTTACATCGAAGGTAAAATGATTAATCTATGCAGGTCACCCTTGATACCATAATGCCAGGCTTAGGGAGTAAAGAAATTGGGGAAAATCGGATTTTTCATAGTCATGGAAGTGTTGTTTCTCAAATAAGCACCTCTTTGCTGAGAGTTTGTTACTTTTCTTACCGTGCTGGGCCGGCTGCAGTACCTGCTGCTGGCGTGGGAGCGAGGAGCAGGGAGTAAGGGGAGCAGCTCCGGCTATGGCAAGTGGCCATCTGGGGGAAACTCACTGATCTTGGGGTTTTTTATTTATCTATTTTTTTGTTCACCTCATAGTGAACTATTGATCTGAACATCTATTAGCCTCCAAACTTGCCTGAAGCTAGAGTGGCTTGGCTCTTTTCATCTTCTGCGTGATCACCAGTGATTGATGATGCTGAGTGTGACGGCTTCAGATACGCACGTAGTCTCCTCGCTTTTTTTGCCTTCCCTCATCACTGCCATCTATTTAACGTCATTGTGACTTGAGGCACCGGAGGAACATGGGGAAAGATGGCAGGTGCTGTCAGTGATGGCTGTGGCCAGCGAGACCGTTCTGCACTTTCCTCTTCGCAGGGAGCTGTCGCTGTGACTCGCCTGTGGCTCCCTGGAGGAAAAGAGTAAAGTAGCTGTGGTTCTTGAGGTGAAGACAGAGAAATTTACTGCTGTGCTGGCACTTGGGATAGTGCTGAAGCTGTGTGGAGTCCTAGCGGTGCCATCAGTCGTGCCAGCCCTCTGTGGGCCTCAGGTGCTGCAGCTGAAGCCTGCACGCACGCGGATGAGCGTTGGTGCCACCCGCGCGGGCACGCAGCGAGCGCCCGCTCTGCCTCCCCTGTCCGTTTCCTGCCCTCGCTTCTGTCCGCGTGCGCTGGCAGGGGTGAGGCACGCTGTGTGCGTGGCCGGACTGAGCTCTGCTGCGCTCCTGCCCTGACTTGCAGCCATCTTATTGCGAGGGGGGCGGTGGCAGTTACACAGAGCTGTAATTCCTGGCAGTTTTTGCCGTGCTCAATGCCGAGGTTATGAGAATTCCCCTCGTTTAATCAAATAGGCCACATGCTGCAGGTCCTGGACCCCAGTCCATGCCTAGCTAGTCTTATATAGGAACTGTTGGTTTTATGAAGTCTTCGGATTTTGATATTTTGAAATATTTAAGTATTTGCTGCAGTTACTTGAGCATGAGGATTAGAAAAGAAAATAAATTACATAGACTGTAATTCAGTACTTCGCAGCTGAGCTTGATGTCTATGCCTCTCTTGAAATTTGAGGAGAGGATAAAGAGCTCATAAGTTTCTTAAGTGAAATGCGCCAGGTAAGTCCTGAAAGAGTGAAACAGAAGATTAAAGGATGGAAGGAGAAGGAAGTAAAGACTGGTTAATTCAAGTCTCATCTGTTCATAAGTGCTTGTTCCAGTATTACCGTATTGTCTGTGATCTGCTCCTTGTCTCAGCACTGTGCTAAAGTTACTTTCTTGCAATAGTGAAGATGAAGAGATAATAGGAAAATGTTTTACAAAAATTGTTTTAATTGAGCAGCAAATGTTCAAATAAGTCATTAAAGCTGGTTATGCTTTGTATCCTGACCAGCTGTGAAATTCTTGGTGGCAGCTGGATTGCTACAATCTGCTCCATATCTTTTTGCAATTGTAGCTATAGGTATTTTAAGAAAAGGTACCTCTTTTAACATACCTGTTCAGTTAGATGTTTTATTCTGTTTTCTTTAGTTGCATACCTTAAAAGCAACAGAAATGCAAATGCTTTGCTGCAGGGTACACTACAACAGGTTTAATCATCAGCCGGGCTTTCATGGCATATTTGTGAGCTGTAATACAGCATTTCCACGACATAGCAGGTAGTGGCAAAATAAAAAGGTACGCGTGCTGAAGAGCATACTTCTAACATGCTTTAAAACGGCAGTTAAGTGGTGGGAAGCAGCTTGTCCTTAGCAGGCATTATCTTGTGTAGGGATTTACCACGCACTACTTCCTGTAACTTTCATGTTCAACAGTTTCATCATGTTTTTTTCTCCCTGCTCTAGTTATACTCTGAGGAGTTCCTGTAGGCCATGTAAACTCCTACATATGCAAATTTTGTATTACAGAAGGCTTGAAATTGGCTGAAAATTTGGAATTTGTTTTTAAGATGTTTGATGTAGAGGTCATGTAATAATTCTGTGTTGTTTTTAAATTCTGGATGTGTTGCCACTGATGCATGCTATGCTGCCTTTTAAATTGCCTCTCTCAAAGCACTGTAAAAATCAGATATGAAAGAATTAAAAATTCATGTGAGGTTATGACAGTGAATTCAGCCGATTAAAGGTCGAATGGTTGGTTCCTAAATATTCTTCAGTAGCCTGGCCTGTGGCTGCCCCGGGGTCGCTCGTGCCCTCCTCTGGGCATTGGGCGCTGGCACCACAGCAGTACAGGAAGGCTGTCTCCAGCCAGGAGGCTGGGTCAGGTGTGATGGCGGAAAAGCAAAACAAGCCTAACGTTGGCAGAGAACCTAAACTACTGGCTAATCATAAAACCTCACTGTTCACACTTTGTGGTGGTTGGTTTTTATTTTTTTTAAGTGGAAAACATGTTATTGCCAAATGATAGTGAAGGAAATATTCCACTACAGGAACGCTACAGGTTTGGTTTGGTTTTGTGCTGGAGATGCAGGATATAGAAAGCATATGATTTTTTTTTTTTTCCTAGAAAAACTAAAAGTTCTTGAAATAAAGTCTCCAGGCCTCTAAACATGAACATGTAGGAAATCACGCCGCTCCTACTGCTTACCTAACCCACCGTTAGGCTTTTAGGCCATTCCTATCTTTGTTCCCTTCCCCTTCCCCAAAAGGCATTGTGTGGGCGGACAGCGCGCTTGTGCCAGGGGCTGGTCCTTGGCATTTACTTCTGCTCTTTGCCCACTGTTTCTGGCATCCTTTTGATAGATGTAGTAATAGTATCTATTGCACGTGAAAATTTCATTTTGCTTTATACGGCTTCTGAGCGTTCTCAGCCTTAGGGTTGTTTTGATACTGCACATCTCTGGTAAATACAGTAACCACTGCTATAATGTATCCTTGCATTAGTCATGCTGATCAAAGGCTCAGTCCAGTGTGGTTTAATGTAAGAAATTATTGTTAGATTAAATGCAAAAATCTGTTTTTGCTTTTTCCCCTCTTTTGTTTCTTTCTTCCCTCCCACTGTGTGCATTGTATAGGCTTTTTATTTACTCTGCCAGATTGACAAGATTATAAATGAGAGCTGTGTGTGGAAGCCTCTAATTTTTCATAAGTAAATGAATTAATTTATCATAGCTGTTGTGTTTTATTGCTGTCTCCATGCCAGACTGGCCAGCTTCTTTATTCCCCCTTTTACCTTCTAAATACTGAATCCATGTCATTGTGTTTGACAGCTTTCTGATTCCCCTGTCAGATGCAATTTGGTGCTAATCACATTTTCTTTGCTTAGTGTCAATGATACAGGCCATGCATAATATTCCTGTATGTCCACTTATTTACTTGAAACACAGCTGAAATGTCTTGGGCATTAATCTGATAGAGCTACTACATTGAAATGCAAAAATGATGCTTGAGTAGTAAGATAATGCAGTGTGGCAGATGTGCAGTGGATAACATTGAGGCTAAACTACTGATCTTTACCCTGCTCTGATGCATTTTATTTGTTGGTTTTGCATACCTTTTCATAAAAAAAGATTGTAATCAGTACTGGTGTAATTTATAATTGAATTCTTCTCTATGATCAAAATTTGAGAAGGTATTTCTATTTTTCTCTTCCCCCATTTTTAATTGCAGGTTATATATGTGTGTGTGTGTGTGTGTATGTGTATATATATAAGAATTACAGGACACATTTTGTATATGCCTACTTTTAGTGTGTGTTCATATCTTTCATTTATTTGTGGTTTTGAAATTTTTAACTTTTCTCTAGTTACATCTCTTTTCTTTAGTTCCACATCTCTTCAGTTTTCAGATCTGCTGTTAAGTGACTCCTGAATGTTTCTGCAAGTTCTGCCAGTCTCTGTTGCGGAAAGCTAGAGCATATACTGTAGGTGTTCATCTGTTAGTTCCTACAGAGGTTGTTTTGCAGCACTTTTGCCTAAACTGAATTGAAACTGTATTTTCTAATTTGTGTTTTCTCCAGTGACCTGTTAATGCTTTTTTTGTGTTTTGAAATCCCTCTCCTACAACAAAGAAAAGTGGCTGTTTCTAGAGGATTTGAAGACCTTGAAACTTAAGTCCCCATAGCACATATAAAGAATTTGGTCATGCATTTTTATTAGTATTTACCTATTGAATTATGCATTTTCTTTGGTTTCTGCATTTTTTTGCCTACTCTGAAATACTGGTATCTACTGTTCTGCTACTTTATAGAAACAGTGATGATGGGTTGCGAAAGACCTAACTGCTTTATAAAGGCTGTTGAAATTTATTCCCTCTTTGTAAAAGTGCACTTAAGTGGGAGATTTGGGAAAGTATGTAGTGTTGATCTGTCATAAAACTGATGAATTTTGAGAAACATATATTTTATGAAAAAAATCAGACTATTTCATGCTTGTCAGCCACATAGATATTGAGGATGTTTTTTTTCCTAACACCGCCTTCTACATATGAGCCTTGCAGCTGAGTGTCTTTATTTTAGGGTGTATGTGGATGTCAGAGGGAGAGCTTCCTCGGCTGAAATTGGCAGTTCTGAATTTTCCATCTCTTGGTATGGGAATTCTGTTCCCAAAGAAAGAAACCCTAGGCTGGAGTCATGCTTTTTGGAGAGCACGTGGATTGTGGTCAGTGATGCTCACAGGTCTCTGTAGACATGACTATATGTGCCCCCAGTGATGCGTTTCATAAAGTAATTAAAGTGCCAGTATTTAAGTGTACACAGTGGGGTTTCTGGTATTATTTCTTACAACAGTGCAGTTCTGTGTACTCAGGAGCTCAGTGTTCTTGAAAACTGAAGGTTCACCTGAAATCCTGAATAAAATCTTCTGATTTCAAATACCTTTCTACTTGTACAGAATCTGCTTACTTGTGCATGAAGCAGGCTGGATCATGAAGTTAAAGTGCTTTTTTCTTTTGAAAAAGAGCAGGCTAAAATTTCTTACTGATCTTTGTAGCACTGGACTGCAGGGATGCTGTGGTATATCTGATAGTGTGGTGCTGGACCTTCACTTTAGAGATGTTTCATTGGTTTTGTGGGCAGTCATGGGTAAAGGATTTGACATAGTGCATCACTTTGCCTATTTGTAGAATTAAGATAAAGATTTTGTAAAGCGCTTGAACTATTTATGAAAAATGTTGGTAAGAAGAAAAGGTAATTTCATGGCTATAGTAGTAACTTGGGACTTGAGAAAAGTAGGCTTAATTGTCATGTTTGTACTGGATATCCTGTACTATCTTGGATAAATAATCTTTACTGTGCCTTAAATGTTCATTTCTGAAGTAGGAATGGTAATTCTTTCATCCTTCAAAAGTGTTCATAAAATGTATATACTGTATATTTTTTTGTACTTGGCTATTTTTGTGGCCTTCCCTTGTTACTGCCTTAGCTATCAAGTGTGCCACTGGCAACAAGCAGCCTTAATGTGATCAGTGTGGTCTGTCTGCTGGAGGTCTAGGATTTAGGTGCTTTACTTAGTTTTAAGGAATTGCAGTGTAAGTGTTCTGTATTTATTTGTGGAAATATAAAATGCATATATATTTTCAGTGTCTTCCACTAATAATATGGAGAAATCCTCTGTGTTCTTTTGCATTGCTTGTAGTAGATAAAGAAAAATAATTTGAATAATAAAAAAAAAATCAAATGCTTTGTATTCCTGTTTACTAGCAGAAGTGATAGTTTTTAGTTCATGTTTCTTTTTAGGACACTTCAAGTAGTATTTATGTATGCTTTAAGTTTCATAGATGATCTGTTTACCATAGTGTTAAAGACATCTGAATCTATACGATGATAGTGCAACTAGAAGGGGGATTTTGTAGCATCTTAAAAACAATTTACCTCATGATTATAGGACAATTCGTTGTACTGCATAATATATATTGAGTGAGGATATAAATTCTTTAATTTATTATGTTTTTGTTTTCTTTGGAAGATAGTGAAGGGGTTCCAAATAAGATTGCAGGCAGTACGTTCAGCCCCCAGCCTCTGCGCCGAGCCCCCCTGTGTTGATGAACTGGGGGTGTGAGCATTTCTGAGGGAATCGCGTGAAGCGCCAGGCTTCTCAGAGGGGCTCGTGCTGGTCAGCAGGCTTCATGTTCGTAAGATGTGGAAGGAAGGTACCTGCGAGGCAGGGAAATCTCCCTCTGTTAGTGACAAAGATGATGTAACTTGTGTTTTTATTTTTTTTTTTAACAAATCTCTGAGGAAATGTTAGTTGAGTGACTTGCTGGGTATTGGTGAGCCTGGTTGGATGTGCAGTGCATCTTAAGGCAATTCTAATGATGTTTGAGGGTGATTTATAAACAAATCAAGTTTGTCGACACGTCCAAGTCAAGTCAAACTAGACTCCTGCAGGGACCAGGAATGTGACCACAACAGTGATGTGTTGTGAATGTATGTGAGTTCTGTTTACATAGTACTCATTTGAGAATCTGACTTGTGGATTTGTAAAAGAGAGAGTGTAAGTCATATTGAAAATGTATTTATCACATAGGATCTACCTTTCACTCATCCCTGTTCAGCTAGGAGCAAAGTCACTGCTAGGGAGGAGAAGCGCCGTGTGTATGCCTGTAGTGAAACGTAGCTGCTGGCTACGTATTGTCCCTCCTGTGTGCAATGGCAGGCTGCTTTGCGATCGCGTTGGTGGGAACAGTCGCACCGTAACACACAACAGAGCAGTGCGCGTAGGACTGTTTTCGCAGCATGGGCGCACCCGGCGGAGGGCCGAAAACGTCTCAAGCCGGCCTGAGGCGGGCTGCTCCCGCTGGCAGGCCCCGCTGCGCCCGCCAGCGCGGCCTCTGCAGCCCAGCAGGCCCCTCGCGTGCGCGAGCGTCGCCCCTGTTTCTTCCCCTCGCAGTATCGGATCATGACTTTTAAAGATGTTAAAGGAAGCCACCTACAGGCTTGCTGGACACAACTGACTGGTTCTGGAGGCTTGCTAAAAACACTGAGACGGGGGGAGCCCTGTCAGGGGTGTCCTGCAGGGAGGGATTCGTGCCTGCCTGGTGCGAAGCGACGTTTGGGGCGGCGTGACTGGGGCTCTCGGATGCAGAAGCTTTCAAAAGGGTTAGGTGTATAATCACATCAGCAGTTGTTGCCTCTTTTGTTCACTTTTAATGCAGCTGCTAATGGATTTGTTCATTTTTTCCCCCAAACATCAGTTAATGTGAGAATTAATATCTGATAATGGGGACCAAGAAATCTTTGAATGTTAATGGTATTATGTGTGCGCTCTCTACCCCCTTTATATTTGCATTCTAATAGAATTGGAATATTTTAATGGCATTAAAAAAAAAAAAACTTCTGTAAAGACACTGTGTGTGGGTAAACCCTCAGTGATGCACCTTTGGATGAGAAATTTAGTTCACCAATTGATTCCTGAGATCCTGTTTCCTAACTGGAGAGTGAACTGACTGAAGTCTAAGTGATTGTGAAGTAAACAAAAATGTATTTAAAGTAATTGGATTTGAATTAAATCTATTTCTACATTTATTTAAAAAAAAACAACATTGATTTTCAGTGATTGTACACGACTAAAATGTTGATGTGCAATTAAATACCTTTACATTAAATTTAACACTTTTTATGAAGAGGAAAATGCATTATATGCATATTTATGCAGTGATACTTAGCATACATTTATTCAGTCTTAATTTTTACATTTAGCTTAGGAAATGCTGAGTGACAGTTCTTATTTAGTAGAATATTAATTTCTTCATGGCTTGTGTCAAGCTAGTTTCAGAAATTGGAGTTCAATTAAAGCTGCAGAGAACTAAAATGAATTTTAGTTAAGAAAAAAATGTGAAACATTCTATATGTGTATTGGAAAGAGTTTTAGCAAGAGTTTTGCATTTAAAGCTGATGTATTGAACAGAGGCATTTTATAGGTGATGCATGATAGACTGCACAGCTGATAGAGTAGATGAGACCAGAAGGAGTCTTTCAGTCTTGGAGCTAGTGGTGCTCAGCTCTTGCATTTAGTTTTCTTCAGGGGCTGTAAGAAAATAAGACTAGCAAGCTTCCCTGCTCGTCAGTTCTCATCTGATTTTTCATTTTGAATGAACTTACTGTTGAATCCAATAGCTTAGATAAACTGAAACGAAGAGAATGTGCTCTGTGCCTTGAAGTGGCAGTGATGGCTGTCATCATTTTCTGTCTTCAGAAAGCTCTAGCTCCATGTGGTTTGCTCTCGGCTTTCCCCTCTTTGATAGCTTGAGCTTCCTTAAAAAATTTCACAGGAATGTGCTACTTGTGAGCAATCCTGTGGAGGCGAGGAAGTGGCTGTGGAATCCTGCTACTTTTTTTTTTTAACTCTAATTTACATTACCTTACAGATTGCACAGCAGCCTACCTCTCTCCATGCTGCAAGTCATGGCAGAAGAGTAGATCAGAAACGATTGGTATAGATGATTATAATCCTGGGAGAGTGGGGTGGCATGTCCAAAGACAAAGAGCCCTGGCAGAGTGTCTTGACAGTCTGAAAGGAAGGCAGGTGAGAGGAAGCTGGGAGGCTGGCGGGAGCTGCCTGGTCATTATTGCAGTGACTTGGAGCCCGGGGAGCTGCCTTCCGTGCCCTTCCCTGGATGAAAGCCCAGAAGGTCAGGAGGCCGAGGACTGGAAAGCACAGCTCTCCAAACTTCATTTTGATTAAAAACGGTGTATTTTTCCCAGGTAACACAAACGGCACGCATAGGAAAAGACAGAGAGCAAAAATAGATTTTTACCACATATTGGGCCAAAACTGCTGTTTGGGCTGTGGGCCCATCACAATGTGCTGTAATGTCTTTGTGTTTGACTTGTGTGAGGCTAACTTAACTTAAAATTAATTCAAAGTTCAAATGCAATTGCGAGGGAAAAACATAGTCTTATTCTACCCACCCAGGATGATAAATTACTTCTGTTTTATTGTCCCGTGCAGTAGGCACTCGGCAGATTGTGCTCTGCCTCCTAACGTCTCTGAAGAGCAGGCGAATCTCTGTTCCTTTCTGCTCCTCATCTTCTCTGCCGCGCCGAGTCCCAGTGCGGGGACCAGCCGGGGCTGGGGACGCGGGGGCCGAGCCTGGCCTTCAGGTGCCCACCTGCGGCCTCCGACCACGGGTGCCGTGGTTCAGCCTGCAGTCAGAAGATAAAACGGTGAGGGAAGGGAGGAGGGAGAGGCATTCCTTTTTTGCCTCTTAAACCTCTCTCGTTTCAATTTGTGTCAGAATGGAGAGTGGGCACCCTGGGGTTTGCCAGCTGTGGCTCCATTCATTGCTGCAGAGTGTGTGGTTTGTTTGTTTTGTAGCATCTTGGGCATCCAGATCTTTAAATTAGGAGTGAAGTTATTTTGGAGACCTTCCTAAACGGCAGTGTCAAGTTCTGCAGTGTGTGTGCCTGCTGAATTACTAATAGAAATCTATTTAACTTACGCTGGGTAGGAACCCATGAGACTTTATTTCAGTTAAGTGTGAAAAAACACTCTAGGTCTCTTGGAAAGAAAATAATTTGGCTGGAGGATAAGGATTCAAGGCAGCACGAATGTGTGTTATCTTGTCTGGAACTTTGTGGACTCTTCTCCCCCTTGGGTTTTGGGAAGCCCGGGAAGCCTTGAAGAGGAGCATGCGGCTTACCTGCGGAGCGCTGGAGCCGCTGAAGAGCTGAAAGCTGCACCTGCGGAGGCACTGATTCGGAGGAACAAGGATGTCCTTCTCTTAATGGGGTATTTTTGTTCTTACTGGAGGAGGAAAAAATGTATTCAAAAATCTCCTGTAAAAGTAGAAAAAGAACAGAATCAACAATTCTGTTAGTATTTTCTACCAACCTCAATGTTCACCTTTCTGTCCATTAGAATAATGGCAGGTAACTAGGCAATGTGGCAGTGAGAAAGGCAAATGTGAATCTTCTGTGAATCCATTTGAGAGCTAGCAGCAAAGCTTGGAAAACACAAATTCCCTTTTGCAGGGTCTGGTGAGACTTCCATGCAGACAGGTAGAGGAGTAGCCATGTTTATTTTTCTGGAGGAGGCTAAAATACTTCGCTAGTTCTGTGGCTCCGGTTCTAATGACTTCTCATGATATTCAAGATACTCAAAAAATCACAACTGAAACACTTTGGGAGAATTTTCTGTTAGCTGAAAGGATTTTTTACTCCTCTCTCATTGCACTGTTTACTGAGTAGTTTAGCTTATTTTTGAAAGTGGAGCCTGGTATATCATTCAGTTTGAGATTTTTTTCATAAAAATGCTTTGCTTTATGAATAGGTCCCTTTATCATTTGTAATGAAGAGTGGAAAATGAATGAACAAGCTTCTCTGAAAAATCACATTTGAAATTTCTGAGTAATGGTCTGAATAGTTGGAAGTCATTTATTCCCAAGACATATCACTGTTTTGCAGAATATTCAAACCGCTCCAATCAATATTCAACTATGCCCTAAGCATGAAGATGTTAAAACAGAAAGCTTCAGATCACATGCGAGCAATGTTTAGGTTATTTCGCCTAGTAATACGAATCTGATAATTGAATTCAACTTCCTGGTTAAATTTATTCAGTGTTTTTATTTATTATCTAATAAATAATTTGTTTAATTAGTGTAGGTATGAAACCATTGTACACTATATTCAATATGACAGAAGAGTTTTCTTTCACTGCTTGTCTTACAGGAGATAGTCTCCTTTAGAAATGCTTACATAATTTTATTCATTGTTGGGAGGTCAGACTTTTAGTCAGCCTATTTATAGTTAAGTTCACAAAACTCTTCATCAAGTAAACGTTTAACAGTACACTTAACAGGGCATTGAAATTAAGCCTTGGAAGTGAGGAACATGTCAAAATCCATCTAGTGAGCAATTATATCACTTATGGAAAGGATGTTTTGGTTTTTTATTTTGGATCCTGTACTGCTGTGGAAGGACAAGAACATTCCTAGTGCTGTAATTTTTTTGAATCGTGGTTATTTTTCTTGTGTATCCTGTTTAAATAGGATGTGTTAGTATTTGAATAGCAAGTACCAACATGTGGTTGGTAGAAAGGATGTATCTGTGAGATGGTGTTTGCTTGCAAGCACATTTATGTCTGAGGGATGCATAACGTACAGGTATATGTACATAGCTGTTACTGCCTTTGCAAATACTGTTTTCTCAACAGTTGTACTCTGAATTCATAATTGGAAAACATTAAAATAGTATGTTAAATTTTGCTGTGAATCTTGAGCATGATGTCAGCATTTAATTTGTTTACTAAGAAATTAAGAAACTTCACTATGAAATTATGCTGTGGGCAGCTAATGCTAGGGTAAAAAATGACTGAAATATATAACATGTAGATCATTCTTCTAAGGAGTATAATGAGCAAGGCAGCAGTAGGATGTCTGTTATGAACTGATTGCTGAAATGAGTAATTGTCAATGAAGGGTTTTTTGTTATTGCCAGAGCTGTGACTATCTCTGGAAATTTTACTTTTAGTTTCATTGTTTTCACAGTAATGGTGCATTAAGATGTCAAGTCAAAATATTTTTTCTAGTCCTGCTGTTCCGATGGTTCATTTGAGAACATATATTTCTGGAACTGCAGTATTTGGAACCACCACACTTCTTTTAAAGTTTCTGAATGCTTCACAAGTTTGCATTTTATCGATCTTCTGAGAGAGCATAACTTTACAGAAGGCTGCTTCTTTGGTTGTGGTAGTCTTCTTAAACTGGTTAACCTTTAAAAAATATTAGAAAAACACAGTTCTTCTGAGTGACAACGGTTGACTTTGCAGTATCTATTAAATAACACGAAGAATGCGAAATAGTCAGTTGCTACATAAATTCCAAGGATTTCCATGATGTTCCTGTTGCATTTATGTTAAACTACTCTCTGCTTCTCTCTTCCATTTTTTTTTTCCTTTTCTTTTCCTCTTCCTTCCCAAATGTTATGCATAAAAGTGCCATGACGTTTATGAGCTTGCTGTAGGGATGTGGTTTGCTGTAGGTCAAGGTCAGCTGCAATACACTGCTGCTGCTGAAGCATGTGGAGTCATGACTCTTAGGAAAATGAGGTCACTGCACAAAAGGCAAAAGGTATTTATTTTCCTTTTTTTTTTTTTTTTTTTCCAGAAGGGTGTGTATGCATTATTATAATGCACTAGAAACCCCCCTGGGAATACTGTTTATTGACAGAATTAATAACAGCAAACTAGTAGAGACTGATAGCATTAGTTTATCGTTACAGACAGACCTTTCCTCATCAAGGTGACAACCAGTTTTGTAAGCTTACTTTTGCCTTTCTGGAGCCTGACACGTAAACTGTCAGAGGCAGGGCAAATAATGCAGTCTCACTAAACTAGGCATCAGTAAGAATAGGACTCTTGGCAGTTGTAAATACTGAAATGTTTTTCTGCACAGACAGAAACACAGTGTGAGAACTGTATGACGTGTGGCAACATCCCAAGATTTATCAAGCCTGTCTATACTAATGAAAGTCATCGTGTGTGTTGTGCTGTACAGATGGTTTTACACTTTCTGATGGTTTCACAATTCAAGTATTTTGTGCTTTTTTTACTCCCTAAGTTCTATTCTCCCATCCCATAAAGTTCTCTAAAAAGACCAAAGCTGTTTAAAAACAAATGGCTAATTCATATGCTGTCATTGAGTAATTGTGGCTGAAGCAAAAACTTGTTTTAGCCCATTGCATACTGTCAAATCAGTGAGAGCAGTGCGAAAGAGTGGCTTAGTAGTCAGTCTGACTTGAACTTTTATCCATTCAGCACCTTGAGTCGAATTGATTTCATAGAAGCTGCTCAGTTGGGTTGAATGTCCCGCCTAAGGCTAGAAAGCATGTTTGCAGAAGGGCCTGCCCCTAGTGGCCCGGGTGGAAAGGGAGCTGAGCGGGAGTCAGCAGCGTGCCTTTGCAGCTGGGAAGCATCTTCTTGCTGTCTAGAGCTAGTTAACTGGGTGTGGGGAAGACTGCGCTTTACTTTTTTTGAAAGTCTGCAGTGAGGAGACAAGGTAATGGGTGTTAAGTTGCCATGAAGGAGGCTCTGATTAGATGCAAGACATTTTTTTTGTCCCATGGGAGTGTTGAAGCGCTGGAACAAATTGGCTAGAGACTTGTGAGATCTCCGTACTTGGAGATGTGCAAAAGTGAGTTGGGCAGGATGCTGGGCAACCCCAGCCAACTTCTAAGTTAGAGTTAAGTGCCAGCATGGCCCTACTTCCAATGAGGGACTAGGCCAGGAGGTTTCCAGAGATCCGTTCCAACCGAAATTGCTCTGTTGGTCCCACTCATTAGAGTGGAATTTAGAAAAGATATCAAAGTTTAAGTGTCTAGTTACAAATACGTAGTGCTTTTTAACATCATAAATAATTGTCTGGAGTATCAGGAGCTATGCAAATTCTTAGGAATTTCAATTATACATTGATTTTACTGAAATGGTATAATGTCTTTTCACCAGTTCACTTTGTTTTAAATTTCTGATGATTTTCATATATCTGTATAAGCTGAGGGTTAACAAGCTACCTTGGGGAACTCTGCTTTCTTAAATTTTGTATTCGTTTTTTGCAGTTGAGAGATTAGAATAGAGACCACTATTAAAAATTGTTGGTTCTACAAGTACAGCTGGTAGAGTACTGAAGGCGGATGTTTTCTTCAAGCCTTTGTGGCTAAGGAGTGTTACAAGCAGAGCAGTTAGGACCAGCTGATGAGAGAAATAGGGACGAGCTCCCTAAATTCATTTTTTCCACCTCCCTTTCAGCCCTATGAGCTATCATCATGTCTGATCTGGATATAGGACTGGGGAAAGATAGGAGGGAGCAGCCTCTCACTTGTTTCCCCATCAGCTTCTGCCCCTTTTATAGAAAGCTGTGCAACATTTCAGCCACTTTAAATGGCATCGTAGTGACCACAGACAGTTAATGGGTATGTGGGGAGAGATAGCCATCCACATATAAATACGTGAATGGTCTGAAAAGTGTGTACAGGCTATGTGAGTGGAGTGGGAAGGAAACTCCGGGAAAGAAAGGCGGGGTACTGTGGGTACTAGCAAGTGTGACTGCCTGCTACCACCCCACGTGTGATTCTGTCCTGGCTGGATTAAGGCTTGTTTGTTCCTGCTTTGGGTTCCTTAGAAACCTTGCTAGAAAGCCCCAGCAATGAAGAACATTGCGAGTCCAAGAGCTGCTATTTCTTCTCACAGCTTTGTCTGTAATTGATTGATGGCTCCGCAGCAGTCCATTTACACTTTGTGCCTTAAATCAGGACTGCCCAACAGGCTGGATTTTTACAACCCATCAGCTTTTCCAGGACTTCAAGAGCATCCAGAAATGGGTGAGAAGGTGGGGAGAAGAGGGTGATGCAATTTGCTGGAGAAGTCTGCTGAATACTTGTGCTGGGGAAGGTGCCCGCTGAGATAGGAGCAGGCTGTGGGAGCCTGGAATTGGGAGCGGTTTCAACTCTCCTCTTTTGGCTTTCCACCCCACGGCCTCGCTCCTCCACATGTGGCTTGGAGTAGTGGTTGTTACGTTGGGCTCTCTGTTCGGCAAAGATGCTCGTTCTGTCAAGAAGTGGATTTTGTGGTGTGGCTGCCTGGTTTTACAGTGTCCTCCACAGGAGGTTTGCCTATGGAATTGGGCTAAGCCCGGTCATAGTAGTATTTTAAGGTAGGAAAGTCACTGTAGCTCATGTTACAGAAGTGAGTGTTTATCAGCACTTACCCACAATATAGTAACTGTTACCTCCCCTTTCTACAGACAAACAAGATACCTTACTTCAGGTATCGTGACAAAGTAAATTTCACCTTTTCAAAGGTAGATTACAGTAAGTGCATTTGACAAGCATGTTTGCAGTAAGTAATGCACTCTTTGATATTATTTGCTACATTTTATAGCAGTATTTTAAGTGGACTCTCCAAAACTAGCTTGTCCTCTGTGAAGTCTGTACAGGTGAAAGTAGTCAGCTTCAGGGTAACCAGGAAGGAACTCAGCAATTGTGCATTTTGCAGTCCTCCTTCCATTTGTTATTTACTTGGATAGAGGGAGAATGAAAACAAAGGGCATTTGTTATCTAGCAAAACTCAGAAGCTATTTCGCATGAAAACATAATGAGTATGACAGGCTACAAATAGCATTGAACATGAATCTTTTACAGAAGAAAGGAGAAATGTCCTTTGGTATATTTACTTCAATCAACCCTAATAAGGCTCGTTTTATGTGTTTTATGCATCCGCCATCATAATTATAAATCCTTGACATTTTAGCACTAGCATTTATATCTGCCAGGGAAGCTACCCAGAGTCAACCCTCAAGGAATGTCTGTATTGTTACTATGGATCTCCATAACAGCTCTCAAGTAGCTACTAAGTGGCTTAAAAAATTACATCTCAGTCATGCTTGAAGGGCTCATCAAACTTTGCCACAAATATCAATGTTAAGTACCCAATCAGCAGCATTGTTTGAAGTGCGGTCATGTGGGCCCACGAAGGAGTGGGTTGGACAGGAAGAAGAAGGTGGGTAAGGTCTCATCAATCAGGTAGATGTTTTGCTGTGACCTTTCAAAAAAATAAAAAAATAAAAATAACACAAAAAAACTACCACTGCCTGCTGTTCAGCTACAGAGAAATAGCAGAAGATGAGGATATCTTTCGATTTGATCATGTGTGTGCAAAAAAAAAAACAGCTAGACTTCCTGAAAAGCATGCCCAAAAGGGTTTTCTCAGGCATGATATCTTAATACAGTTTTTCTAACCTTTGCAGAATAGTTGAGGACCTTCCCAAAATAAAATAAATAATAATGATAGTAAATGAGAAATTACAACAGGCTGTTAAGAAACTCTTCAAGACTGGGAAACTCAGGTTCATTAGATTTAGATAGTTACTAAATACAGCGGGAAGACTGAGAGCTCAATGCAAGACTTCTGTTAACAAAGCAGTCCAGAAGTTTTGATCTCCCAGAAGTAATGAAGATTTCAGTCCGCTTCCCATAGCTGTGATGTGGGCAGTAAGCATGAATCTAGCAAATTCAAGTAAGCACAGTCAGCATAGCTCTGAGCAAACAAAAACCCGGTTGGTTGGGGTGACTCGTAGTGCCTCAGCAGCAGGCACAGCTGGGGAAGGAAGGCTGGTGGGTTGGAATGCAGTCCTTCCATTGCACGCTGCTGTTGCTAATGAATGTTCTCTTAGAATGTGGTAACTGATGGGCAAGGTGATGAACCCCAAATTCCTTGGGAAATGCATCTGCTGATGGAAATCGGGACTGGAAACAACTGGTTTCTTGCCCTTTGGGCAAACCTTTACAGTTTATTGAAAATTTGAAAATCTTGGCTTATTTTATGAAGAAAATCATTATTCAAAACACTCTTGCCATGGTGCCCGTGTTGGGTGAAATACAAACATTTGATGTATTTGGCAGTGTTGAGGATCTCCAGGGGCCCTGTGTGCTTAAACTGAAAGCAAACCTGCAGCGCTCTGCTGGTCCTGGTCTCAGATATTCCTCCACCCTTGGATCTTCGTTTTTGTCCCCTGCTCCCATGGGTTGTGCCCAAACAACTACCTGTGGGGCTGCATTGTCACTTGGCTAAGGGATCCCTCTGTACCACCAGCACGCTCCTTACTCTGTCCCAGAAGGAGCTGGGACTTAGGTTGCGTCTGGCCTCTCTTTGTGAAGGTATGCAGCTTCTCTTTCTGTTCTGTATTTTCCCTGTGTCCTTGAAAACTTTGGAGAGCAGAGCCTACCGGTGTTTGCACTGTGTGCAGTAGGATTCTGTTCTTGGCGACTTTTAGGAGATACTGAAAGAAATCTGAACAGTTGGAGTAGGAAAAGTGTCAGGTGGTCTTGGGAAAGATACTTTGGTGTATATAGTTTTGGCATGTAGGTAAACAAGATGGGCTAATCACCATAGCTTTCCTGTAATGTATCTATAATTTGTTTTCATATGTAGGTGTGAAGGAAGGCTGCCATATGGTGTGTACATGGGTATTTTTCTCTGACAGCCTTTATTTTAAGTTAAAGGAATTCTAAGACAAGCTATTTTGCAAGAATATCATTTCAAATACTTATCAGTATATGCCAGAAGAATACCTTGAAAGAGCACTGAAGAAAGGCTGTAGAGCTCCAAGAAAGTTTTAAACTGAAAAGTTAAATAACACTTTCATCCATTTTTGAGGTACCCTAATTACTTTAGTTCTGTATATGTTGTACTATTACTAGGCTTTCATCCTTTAACCATTTGAACAGAAGCCTTTCATAAGTAATATATAAAATCTGATTTTACGTTAATGAGTTTGTGGAGCTCTGAGAAAGTTTCCACAGCGTCTGTCTGAAGTTTTTGTTCACATGGTGCACTTCACACTTTAATACATCTTCTTGTCTTGGTCTGAGGTGTTCTCGTCCCTTGTGGGGGTATGCGGCGAGTTTAACCTGTGCCCGTAGGAGGGTGCCTGCCAGGGAGAACAACTCCTTTGAAGAGCCGCAGAAACGTCGGTCCTGCTGCTGCGCTCAGGCCCCACGACACGCGGCGCACGTTGCTCGGCTGCGCTCCCCGCGGCGTCCATCTTGTTGAACGAGACAGTGAGGTGCAGCTGCTGCGGCCGCAGGCTGCGGTGCCCAGAGGAGATGGTCGCCCGGTGACGTGTTGGCAGGAGTTCGCTTTCCTTCCTGGTTCAATGGCTCTCGTGTGAGGTGGTGAAGGAGGCGAGTCAGGCCACAGGTGGCTACACGGAGGTCAGGTCTTGAACTTAAGATGGCCTGGCGCAAACGTGACTTTGCCTTTATCATGTGTTGTTGCTGGTGCTTGAATGTCTTTGAGGGCTGGAGTAACAAACTGACCTGGCCAAACACATAGCCTTGCTGAAAGAAAGTAAGAAAGAAAAAAAAA